>CM055872.1:34473760-34729181 GCA_029582165.1 Portulaca oleracea
CATCTTGCTTATGTGTACTTTCTTACACGGCAAAATTATTTTTTTAAAAAAAAAAACAACACCTCAAAGTAGGATAGTCACGACGTCAACCACCAGCAGAATTGGTCTAAGTGTATTATTATACAATACCCTCAAAGTTCAGCGTATTAGAGTCCGAAAAAAAAAAAGTTCAGTGCATTATTGTCCAATACCTCTAAAGTTTAATGTATTATCATCCAATAATATATATATATATATATATATATATATATATATATATATATAGTCAATATTAAAAATTAAAAAGCCCTAGAGAACCGTTCTATGGGGCTATCGCGGGGGAAGAAGAAGAAAGCCGCAAAATCTGGGAGGAATCGAAGATCTCTTGTAATGATTCTGTTTCAGAGGTCTTAGTTTCTAATTCTGAACATGGTGAGGATGATTTTGATACCAAATTTGATTCGGGAAGTGCTTATGAGGCGGAAGCTTCTCCATTGTCTCCAATCAGGACCTTTGTGGGTTTTGATGATTTTCAAGATGTTGATCAATCATTTGAGGAGTCTGACGATGCAAGCAGACGTTGTAGCTCTGAGATTATTCCGGACTCAATGCAGTTGATGTATGTACCTCCTTTAGAAGTCGATGGTATCAAGACTCATCAGCTCTAACAGAAAGATATTGAATCGGAGGTAACTTTTTCGTCATCTTCGATAATTGGTTTTGTTTTGGGAGCCCGTCCTCCCTTATCTGTAATGGAATTGTTTGCTCGAAGAATGTGGGGTAATGAGGGTTTGGATAAGATCGTCTGGAAACCTGAAGGTACTTACATTTTTAGGTTTAATTCGATGGCTGAAAGAGATAAAGTTCTGGGGCGTCATGTGGTCTATTTTGATAGGAAACCTTTATTAATGAAGGCATGGAAGTTGGGAGATTCAACTAGAACTGAGGAGGATTTCTCAGTTCCTATCTGGATCAGATTACCAGGTCTTGACTGGAGGTTTTGGAGCAAGGAAGGTCTTAGCTAGATTAGAAGCTTACTTGGTGAACCTCTAATGGAAGATTCTGTAACAAGGGAGAAATCGATAATGTGCTTTGCTAGGATTCTAGTAAAGATGAAGTTGGATCAACAATTTCCAGATTGTGTGCCTTTAATTTATGATGAAGGTTACCTTTATTCTCAAAAGGTTGAGTATGAATGGCGACCAGTTAGATGTACAGAATGTAAGATGTTTGGTTATCGTGCTGATGCTTGTAGAAGGAAGGAAGGAAGGAAAGAAAAAATGGAGGCAAAAATCTTCTCAAGTGTCAACTGACACTGGAAAGGTAGATACATTGATGGAAGATGCTATTGTTTTGGTACCTAAAAGAGGAAAGACAAGGCCTGATACTCCAATTGTTCCAAACATTGTTGTAGGGTCAGTGCCTGTTTCTTTATCTCCCATTTCTGAATTGGCAATGGTTGAGATTGGAAATCCTCCCTGTACCAGTTCTGTTGTTGACTATGGATAAGTTTCTTGTATGGAATATTAGGGGTCTGAATGGCCCTAAGAAACAGAAAGATTTGAAACACTTCCTTATGATGAATAAATTTGATCTTGTGGGACTTATGGAAACAAAGTATCCTTGGATATGTTTGAAAAAATCAAAGACTCTTTCTGTGTTGGCTGGAATTTGATTCATAATGGTTCTGTGGATGCTAGATGTAGATTATGGGTGCTATGGAGAGGAAGCGTTTCAGTGACCCCTTTGGTTATTCATCCTCAGTTATTCATTGCAAAATCTTAGCTGGTCAATCTTGTTATTTGATTACATTCGTTTATGGGGATAATGATCTTGGAAGAAGGAAAATCTTATGGGAGAACCTTGCAAATCTGGCTGATGATAGGGTTGGTGGTAATGAGATTTCAGCTGAGGAGATTATTGATTTTCGTCGGTTTTTGAATGATTATCAGATTTCTGAGGTTCATCATACTGGCCTGAAATATACTTGGAATAATAGGAAAATTCTATCATGTATTGATCGGGTTCTTATCAATTCAGAGGGCTTGATTAAATATAACTCCATTTCCTATTCTGTTCTTCCACATGGAATCTCAGACCATTCCCCTTTGGTCATAAGCTTGGACACTAATTCTGCTCCTCCCAGAAGACGTTTTATGTTCTGTAACATGTGGATCGATTCTCCTTCTTTCAGGAATATTGTTTCTGAGACTTGGAAGCAAAACGTGACTGGAAATCCTATGTATATTATGTCTTCTAAACTCAAACTTCTGAAAGTCCCTCTTTCAAAGCTTCACAGGACAGCTTATGGGGATATCTATGCCAAGTCACAGCAGGACTATGAAGAAATGATCAAATACCAAGATTTATATATGAGAAATCCAAAAGATTCCTCTGTCTATGAGGAAGTAGAGGCTGCTAAGTTGAATTATCAAGATTCTCTAAGTTCTGCTATGAAGCTTATGCGTCAAAGGACTAAGGCCAACTGGTTGAAAAAAGGTGATCAGAACTCTGCTTTTTTCTATTCAATGTTAAAGGCTAAACATTATCAAAATAGAATCACTTCTTTAAAGAATGCTGATGGAGTTATTCTACATGATACTGATGAAAGTGGTCTTTATCTGGCTTGTCACTTTGAAAATTTTTTTGAGAAAAAACCTTGTTTAGGCAAGGTGAGTTTCAGTGTTATTTCTAAAGGGGAGAGACTAAAGCAACATCATCATGAGAAACTTTTGAAATCAGTTTCTGACCAGGAGATAAAGGAGATTATCTTTGCGATGGATGGCACGAAAAGTCTGGGGCCTGATGGATTCAATTCTTCTTTTTTCAAAGCAACTTAGGATATTGTGGGTGAAGATGTGACGGCTGCAATCAAGAATTTTTTATCTTCTGGGAAAATGTTGGGAGCTATGAATTCAACCTTACTTACATTGATCCCAAAAGTTGTAAATCCGGATGGTGTTGGTGATTTAAGGCTGATATCTTGCTGCAACATTATCTATAAAACGATTACAAAAATTCTTTGTAATCGTTTACAAGAGGTCTTGGGTGATATTATTGATCTCTCTCAAGCTGCCTTTGTGGAAGGTCGTTCTATTCTACATAATATTCTGATTGCGGAAGATCTTATTCGCTTTTACAACAGGAAAGGAGCTAAACCCAGTTGCATGCTTAAAGTTGATATTCAGAAGGCTTATGACACAGTGGATTGGGACTTTATTCGAAATCTGTTGCTGGCTTTGAATTTTCCTTGGCCTTTTGTGGACTGGATTATGACTTGCGTCACTTCTGCTTCATTCTCTGTGGGCTTTAATGGTGCATCTAAGGCAGGGTGATCCCATTTCACCTCTCTTATTTGTCATTGTCATGGAATATTTGAATAGATCCATCCAGAATGCAGTTCATGATTCTGATTTCAGGTATCATCAATTCTGTGCTCCTCTCAAACTCACTCATCTTTGCTTTGCGGATGACCTTTTGTTGTTTTGCTATGGGGATATCTCTAGTGTTAAAGTTCTGAATGGTGCTTTTGAACACTTCTCTAGTGTTTCTGGTCTGTGCCCAAATAAGACTAAGTCAGATGTTGTGTTTGCTAATGTTCCCAATGATATAAAGTGTCTTATACTGGCAGAAGTGGGTTTCAAGGAGGGTAGCTTACCTTTCAAATATCTTGGTGTCCCAATCAAACCTTTTAGATTGAACATACATGATTGCGCCATTCTCCTTGATAAAATGGCTAGCAGAATTTCTGGTTGGGCAGTCAGGAAATTGACTTATGCTGGTAGAACTGAACTGGTAAACAGGATCTTGATGTCCATTCACACATATTGGGCACAGATATTCATTATCCCGAAGAATGTCATTGCGTCTATTGTGAACATCTGTCGTAATTTTCTTTGGGGTTCTGATTCTAAAGCCCCTCCAATTTCTTGGGATGTTTGCTATCTTTATAAATTAGAGGGTGACCTTAATATTAGAGATGCTCAGACTTGGAATGTAGCTGCTTTAGGCAATCTGTTGTGGCAATTGTTTTGCAACAAAGAATCTATGTGGGTTCGTTGGATTCACCACATCTATATTAAGAAGAGCACTGTTCTTGATTGTGAGCTTAAACAGAATGCAAGTTGGTATTGGAGAAGGCTTCTTAAGGCTAGGGATACTCTCCTTCCTCTCTTCAAGAAGCTAATATCTGATGGCAAGCAGTACAAAATCAAGATGGGATATGATTTCATTAAAGCTCACAATCGAAGAGTTCATTGGCACAATCTAATCTGGTGTAGTCCGAGGATTCCAAAGTGTTCTTTCATTGCTTGGATTGCTATAAATGGCATATTATTGACTCAAGATCGCTTTCAAAGATTTGGGACAAGTATTGCAAATCGATGCTTGTTATGTGAAAGGAATTGTGAATCTAATGCTCATATTCTTTTTGAATGCTCTTTCTCTTCTCAAGTTGGAGACTTGGTTTGGTCTTCTTTCTTTCCTTGTCTCCCTGTATGGGATGGTTGGAATTCTCAGAATTGGAAATCAGCTGGATTTGGTAGCAAGAAACAGAGGTTGGTATTGGTAACCATCATATATCATCTATGGAGCGAGAGGAATAGAAGGTTACATCAGAATTTGAAACACTTTCTGGAGGTTTTATGTTTGTTCATAAAAACTGATGTTAATTTGAGGTTGTATTAAGTCTTAGGGGCGTATAGCTTGGTTTTGTTCTTATGGGTTCTTTTGTGGGATTTTGTTTATGGGTCGTTGAATGTGACCCCTCGGGTATGCCCGAGTAGTTTGTACTTTGGTTTTGTTAATGAAGCTTTAATCTTCTCCAAAAACAAATATATATATATATATATATATATATATGGTCAATATATATATATATATATATATATATATATATATATATATATATATATATATATATATATATATATATATATATATTGACCAGAAACCATTGATTCTGAAATCATGGTCATTAGGTCAATCTACAAAGCGGAATCAGTTTTCATCGATTCCTATTTGGGTGAAGCTATCGAGTCTTGATCTGCATTACTAGAGCGCAAAGGGGCTTAGCAAGACTGGAAGCCTCATTGTTAAGCCAATTCTGGCAGATCAATATACTCAGAAAAAAGTTATGCGGAATTTTGCCAGGATTTTGATTGATATTGACATTAATAGTTCGTTTCCTGATAATGTATATTTTATTGATGAAACGGGATACATATGTACTCATCTAGTAGAGTAGGAATGAAACCTATTATGTGCAACAAGTGTGGAATGTATGGTCACAAATCAGACGTTTGTTGAAAGGAGCAACAGAAGAAGAAAGAACCGAAGCAATGGATGCCTCGTGAAAATGGAGAAGGGAAGAAGAATAAGGAAGCTAGGAGACCTGATACACCTATCAATACTCCTGTTCAACCTTTTATTCAGAGTTCTATATTATCTCCTATTATTGAATAGGTTTCTGAAATTTCTTCCTCTAGTATTCGGTTTGGCAGTGTTACTGCAACTTTGAGAAATGGCACAACATCTTAGAATTTGGATAATGGATATAATTCTTTCATGGAATGTTAGGGGTCTTAATGACCCTAATAAACAGGAGGGAGTACGTCTCTTTCTGCAGCTGAACAAGTGTGGTCTTTTAGGTTTGATGGAAACAAAAGTTGCTGAAGAAAATTGTGAAAAAATAAAACAAAAAATCAGGCCTGGTTGGGCCATGGCTCACAGTGCATCCAACAATTTGAAAAGACGGATTTGGCTCATTTGGGACCCAACAAAGGTACAAGTTCGAATATGTCAAACTCACTGACAGTTTATTCACTATACTGTAAGTGACAATTCTAATATGATGGCCGTGACTTTTGTATATGGTTATAATGAATTGGTGAAGAGAAAAGATCTGTGGAGGAGCTTGGAAGGTTTTAACCCGGGATGCCCTTGGATTATAAATGGAGACTTCAACCATATTCTACATTTTTAAGATAAAATTGGTGGGAATGAGGTTAGTGCAGAAGAGGTTATTGATTTTCAAAACTTCTTATCTTACTCTGGTTTGTTTGAGGTAATGGCTCGTGGATTGAAATATGCATGATACAATAACTACATCTATTCTATTTTGGATAGAGCTTTGGGTAACGATTGCTATCTTGATAGATTTTCATCTATATTCTATGATGTTCTTCTAGAGAATGTTAGTGACCATTCTCCTATTATCAATCATCTTGAGGACAAAGGTCATAGATCCAAAGATTCAGATTTTGTAATTGTTGGAGCAAAAATAAGGATTTCCTACAATTGGTAAGAAGAATTTGGCAAGAAACTGAGATTCAGGATTCTCAACAGTACAAGGTGGTTTCGAAGTTAAGTGCTCTTAAACCACATCTGAAGAAGCTTCATAGATCACAATACTCTGATCTTTATGGTCAAGTTCTAGTGAAATATAAACAACTGGAGGAGTTTCAGGTGTTAGCACAACAAAATTAGGATGATCTGAGCTTGAAAGACAAAGTTTCTGTTTTGAAGACTGATTATTTTGAAACCTTGAAGGACGCAAGTTCTGTAATGAAACAGAGAACAGAAGCTATGTGGCTATCTTCTGGGGATCAAAATTCAGCCTTCTTTTACTCCTTGTTGAAAACTCAAAGATATGCAAATAGTGTTATCAATCTGGAAAGGCCAGATGGTAGTATGATGATTGAAACCAAAGAGATGGGCGATTTTCTGGTGTCCCACTACAATGATTTCTTCAACAAAAAAGAATGTGGGGGTGGGGGGACCAAGGGCGTCAACTGTCTTTATGGGGAGAATTTTGCAGCAAGAGCATAAAGAAAACTTATTGAAACCTTTCTCAAGAAAGGAAATCAAAAGTGTCTTCTTTTCTATGGATAGTTTGAGGAGTCCTGGACCAGATGGCTTTAATGCCATGTTTTACAAGGCTTCCTGGAACATTATTGGTCAGGAGGTAACCAATCTTATCCTTTCTTTTTTTGAATTTGATGTAATGGTAAGGGAATTAAATGCAACACAACTGACTCTGATTAAGTCCTTAATCCTGCAGTAGTGGTTGACTTGAGACTAATATCTTGTTGTAATGTTTTCTATAAGGCCATAACAAAGTTTTTGTGATCTCGTTTGAAATTGGATTTGGATTTCCTAGTGGATCAGAACCAATCCGCTTGTATAGAAAAAAGGTCATTTATGCATAACATTTTGATAGTTGAAAACTTGGTGAGATGTTACAATAGGAAGGGTGTGAAACCTAGTTGTCTATTGAAAATCAATATCCAAAAGGCCTATGATACAGTGGATTGGACTTTTTTGGAAAATCTGCTTCTAGCCTATGGTTTTCCTTGCAAGTTTGTCAAATGGATTATGATTTGCGTAACAAAGGTTAAATTCTCCATTTGCTAAATGGAGAATCCTTTGGATACTTTCAGAGTGGTAGAGGTCTTACTGTCTTAGACAAGGAGACCCCATATCTCCCCTTCTATTTGTCTTAGTGATGGAGTATTTGGGCAGATCGATTCATGAGGCTACCAAAAATGTTGAGTTTATACACCATCAGTTATGTAAAGAGTTAGACTTGGCACATCTTTGTTTCGCTGATGACTTGCTTATTTTCTGCCATGGAGATTTGCGTAGTGTTCAATTAATCATGAATGCGGTGAAGTGCTTCTCCTTTTGTTCAGATCTGGAAGCAAATATTAAGAAGTCATCTATAATTGTAGCTGGACTTCATGATCATTTGAAGGCTGAGCTGATCAATTGTATTGGCTTTAAGGAGGAGAATTGGCCATTTTGATATCTAGGAGTGCCTATTAAGCCTACAAAATTGAATAGGCACGTCTGTCAAATATGATTAACAAAATGAGCAAAAGGTTACGTGGCTGGGCTGTGCAAAGACTTACATATGCTGGGAGGATTGAGCTCATTAATTGTGTTTTGATGTCTATACATTCCTACTGGGCTCAGATTTTTGTATTACCTTAAAGTGTGATTGATGCTATCTCAAAGTTGTGTCGTCAATTCTTGTGGGGTGGGTCAAAAACTCCTCCTATAGCTTGGGGTATTTGTTGTGTTCCAAAGAAATTTGGAGGTCTAAGCATAAGAAATATTTTTCTTTAGAATAAGGCGGCACTTGGAAAGTTGGCTTGGCAAATAGCCATCATGGATAAGGAGTCTCTTTGAGTGAGGTGGGTACATCACATTTACCTTAAGAGGACTTCTTTTAGGGACTGTGTAGTCAGGCAGAACAACAACTAGTATTGGAGGCGCCTTATCAATGCTAAGGGAGAAATTTATGACACTCTGTTGCCTTCTAAATACTCTATTGCAGATACATACATACCCCTGCTTGACACACAAGTCCTAGTGGTCTGGGCTGAAGTAATTTGGAATAAATGCAGAGTCCCAAACTTTTCCTTTATCTTATGGTTATGCGAAAAAGGAAGACTGTTAACCTTGGACAAATTGAAAAAGATGGGTTACAGCCTAGCCAACAGATGTGTGCTATGTTGCTGTGAGGAGGAGACTATTTTGCATTTATTTGATAAATGTCATTATAGCGCTGAGGTTTGCAGCAATATATAACGATGTCTGGGGTGGCTTGGCTGCGACTAGAAGGAAGTAACCACAAGTCGCTTGGATCTACAATTCACAAAACGCAGGAAACATCAATTTTATTTGACGTATACTGCATACATCTACTACATATAATTTGAGAGAAATTGTAGAGTTTTTCAAGATAAGTCTTATTCGCTTAATTTGATTTTGGATTTTCATAGTTTGTGATATACAAAGTAGATTAGCCGGTAATAGGGTTTGATTACTTAGTTACAGTTTGTCGGGCAGTTTTAAGATTGTTGCCCCTCTAGGTATGCCTAAAGTTATCTTCGTAACTTGTTTTGTAAATGGAATTATTTCTTCGATTTTTCCATATATATATATATATATATATCCTAGAACAATGCCAACATTGTCCGGCTGGTTTGGGCGATTCAGAGAAAAGAGGATAACTTATGGGTCAAATGGATTCATGCCAAATACATTCGAGGGTCATCCTGGTGGGACTATCAACCCCCTTATGATGTCTGCACCTACTTCAAGCATCTTTGCCTTGTTAAAGAATACTTCAAATGGGGTTGTGATCCTAGGTACCGATGGCGATGGAAAGGAATAGAAGCTACAGCTAATGGGGATTACAATGCGACAGAGGGATACATATGAAGCCTCGGGATTATGAATGAGGAAGGTTGGGCCTCAATCATTTGGAATCCACTTTCAATCCCACGCCAATCCTTCATCACTTGGGTCTTGTTGCATGGAAAACTACAAGTAAGAGCTAGAACAATGCATTGGCAAACTAGAGGTAACCCACTATGTTCCTACTATGATTTGGAGAACGAAACTGTTGACCACCATTTTCTTGGGTGCGATTTTGGGAAGGAAGTGAGGCAGGCTATGAGACATTGGGAACCTGGTAATCTGTCAACCACCCAGGACTGGAAACATCATTTGAGCGCACTCCGAAAAACCAGTAAAGCAACTCATCTGAATTGTGCTCTCCTCACAGCATATGTCTACCATATCTAGATAAAGAAACAACCGAGTCCACAAAACTCGTAATGCTACTCCTCAGGTGATAGTAAATTTGGTGAAAAATGATGTAATGAATAAGGTCCTTCTGGCAGCAAAATCTAGGAAAAAATACAGAAGTCTTGTAAACACAGTGCTCAGTATGTGATTTTGAGGGATCCAGTCCTCACTCTTTGTACACTACATTGATAATTGTTATATATAACCTGTTTTCTTATTCAAAATTTATATATATATACATATATATATATATATATATATATATATATATATATATATATATATATATATATATATATATATATATATATATATATATACATACATACATATATATATCTAGATACATATATATATATATATATATATATACATATATATATATATATATATATATATATATATATACATATATATATATATACATACATATATATATATATACATATATATATATATATATACATATATATATATATATATACATATATATATATATATATGGACAAATCAATAAGAACTTCCATTAACAAAATCGAGTACAAGATACTCGGGCATATCCGAGGGGCCATATAATAGAACCGATCCAAGGTCAAAATCAACAAAATCAGTCAAAAAGACTCACTTAAATCGATTGACAAAACAGATTGGCTAGTATAGCCTCAAACTCATGTCAGATTTAATTGAGAAGCAAACAAACTCTGGATTGTGAGAAACATTTTGATGTAATCTTCTGTTTCTCTCTCCCCAAATGTGATATATAATGGCTGACAATGCCATTCTTTCCTTCTTCCCTTTAAATCCAGCCTCCATCCAGTCAACCTTGTTCCATTTGCTCCAGTTAGGAGTACAATCAAATAAAGAAGTCCATACTTCATTCCCAACCTTAGTAGAAAAATCACACTCAAACAGAATATGTGAGTTAGATTCACAATGGCATTCACACATAAAACATCTGTTAGCCATTTGAACTCCAAACCTCTGTATTCTATCCAAAGTAGACAACCTACCATGAATAGCCAACCAAGCAACAAAACCACATTTTGGGATTCTAGGATTACTCCAAATCATATCATGCCAAAAGACTTTCTAACCATGATCTTTCACATATTCATACCCTACCTTGATGCTGTAGGTCTTCCCTTCTGATATGATTTCCTGAAACAATGGTAATAGACAGTCCCTGGCTTTAAGAATTCTTCTCCAATGCTCGAATTTTGTTTGATTTCACATTGTAAAATCGAAGACTTCTTGATATATATATGATGATCCCATTTTATCCACAAAGCTTCCTTGTTATTCAAGATCTGCCATATCAAATTGCCCAATGCAGCTATGTTCCATGTTGTTGCATCTCTCAAATTCAGCCCACCCTCCTTTTTGTAGTGGCAACAGGTGTCCCAAGAATTTGGTGGAATTTTGGAATCGGATCCCCAAAGAAAACTTCTAAACAGTTTCTCAAAAGCACTAAACCCATCAGGACCCGGACTCTTTGAACCATCCATGGCAAAAAACACCTTCTTAATTTTAGAGTCAGTAACTGGCTTGAGCAACCTATCATGAAATTTGCTATCTAATCTTCTTCCTTGAGAAATTATATCAAATCTTACTTTCCCTAAACAATCATGTTTAGAAAAGAAAGATTCAAAATGAATCGCCAGAAAAAGACCAATCTCATTTTCAGTCTGCAGAAGAGTACCATCATGATTTTCTAGAAATTGGATTATGTTGTGGTACTGTCTAGCCTTAATCATAGAGTAGAAAAAAGTTTTGTTCTTGTCTCCTTTCTTCAGCCAATCCGCTTTGGTCTTTTGCTTCACCAATTTCGTAGCCGCTTGAAGAGTATTTTGGTACTCCACCGTGGCCAATTCAGCCTTTTCCAATAATTCCTGATCACCTGAATTTTGCATAAAAAGGTCCTGAGCCTCAGCCATAACCTCATAATCATGTAGCTCTTTGAAAATATCTCCATAAGAAGATTTATCAAGAGAAGAAAGAGGTCCCTTTAGTGCTTTCATTTTAGAGACTAATCTGAACATTGGAGTGCCAGAGAAATTTTGCTTCCATCCTGTAGAGACAATATCATTATAAGAGGGGGAGTCAATCCACATTTTGCAGAATTTGAACCTTCTTTTTGGCCTTTGAGACTGGGAGGCCAGCTATATAACCAAGGGAGAGTGATCTGATATGCCATGAGCAAGAGCAATATAGGAAATATAATCAAACAAGAGTAACCCCTCAGAATTCACTAAAACTCGATCAATACAAGAAAGAATCCTCTTATTATGCCAAGTATGTCTATTTCCAGAATGTTTCACCTCATAGAATTGGAAATCATTCATGAAATTTCCGAAGTCAATAATTTCTTCAAGAGTGATAGGATTTCCTCCAATTCTGTCCTCAAACTTCAACACATGGTTAAAGTCTCCAACTATAACCCAAGGTGTAGAACAATTCACAGCTATATTAGCAAGGACATCCCAAAGAGACCTTCTAACTCCCAAATCATTGTCTCCAGAAACAAAAGAAACCAAAAACTCATACTGACCAGAACATATCTTGCAATGAATGAATTAATCATGGATCTCAAGAGCTTGGACTGAAAGACCTCCCTTCCAAAGTACCCAAATCCTACTTCTTCTTGTAGTAGTAGCATTATAAAGTAGATTCCAACCAACACCTATATTATTCTTGATAGCTTCACATTTCTCCTCAGTCACTTTAGTTTCCATCAGGCCTACCAAGTTGAAATTATTCATCTGGAGGAAATGCTTCACTCCATCCTATTTATTCGGGCCATTCAACCCTCTTACATTCCAAGATAGGAATCTATCCATGATCAATAGAACTGCTGGTGCAAGGAATATCACTCTCCTCAATTATTCCAAGTTCAGAAATAGGAGTGAGCAGAACAGGCCATGATCCTACAACAATGTTAGTAATTGGAGTATCAAGCCTCATATTCCCCCTTCTAGGCACCATTTGTTGATTGTCAACCTTAGAATTGACAGTAGATGCAATTCCAGACTGTTTATCTTTCTGTTACCATTGATTGCTCTTCTTCTTCCTGCAATTTTACGCACGATGACAAAACTTACATTCAGAACAAATTACAGGACGCCACTCATAATCAATCTTCTGTGTATAAGCATATCCATCCTCATCAATCAAAGGAATAGACTCAAGGAAAGGATGATCAATGTCCATTCTCACTAATATACGATTGAATCTCATCATTGATTTATCCTTCATATATGAACCAGCCAATAAAGGAACTCCCAAAATACTTCCAATCTTGCTAAGACTATCCTCGCTCCAATATTTCCAACTTAAACCAGGAAGTTTAATCCAGATTGGCACAGAGAAGTTCTTATAGGGAATAGTAGTATCACCCAAAGCCCATTTCTTCATCAACAGAGGCTTCTTGTCAAAATATACCACATGCTTAGCAATGACTTTATCACGAGCAACAATAGAAGTAAATCTAAAGATAAATTTCATATATTTACATTTGTCTTAAGTCCGAAGAATGTGGGTGACCTGAGACCCATTGCTTGCTGCAATGTCATCTACAAGATTATTACTAAAATAATATGTAACAGACTGCATGAGGTCTTAACTGATCTGGTGGATGAATCTGAAGCGGCTTTTTAGGGGGGTAGGTCAATATTGATCCCGAGTCTGAAAGAAGGTTGAGGGCCTTTACTTGGACAAGTGGAGTGTCCCCTAGTTCCAACAATCAAGTTCTTGTCACTACTAGAAATCTAGTTTCTGACACCCACCATTTAACGATCAACTATAAGTATCATTTTTTGTTGGTACCAAATAACAAAGAAAACTATGTTTGGTCATTGAACTTTAAGAGAAGTTATTCTGTCGATAAGGAACCACAATGTTCATTGTTCGTACGTTTAGAATGTTCATCGTCGATGCGAACTTTTAATTAGCCAAATGAAGGAAATCGTAATTAGAAAATTGGAGGTGGAGGGAAATTAAAATTGATTGAGATTTTTATTTTTGATCTTTGGAGGGAGTTTTTTATTTTAATTCGAATTTTAATTCCCTCCCAGACTCATAAAATTAATTAGTAAGAAGTACTTAGGTTTTCTTTAGAATTATATTCATCTAGTTTCTTTGTTTGGTGCTATAGTTTATCACTAATCACAGTTATCGCTTATTCCCTTCACGATCATATCCCTCGCCTTGAATGATATCGATGGCATAAGAGTGATGTTTCCAGCGATACCATATTCTCCTACATATGTACGCATCAGTCTCTCTCTGTCTCTCTCATCAAGTTTTCAAGGTAGTCTCTCTCTCTCCCTCCCCTTCCTCCCTTCTCTCTCTCTCTCTCTCTCTCTCTCTCTCTCTCTCTCTCTCTCTCTCTCTCTCAAAACCCTATCCTCATTCCTGACAAGTTTGTTATTCCATCTATGTTTTGATATGATGTTCACTATCATGACTATATCATGAAGATGATTTTTGGTGCATGATGAATTTTTGGTTTAGATGACCTCTTCTTTAGATTTGGTTGCTTTACTTTAAAATTTTGATCTGATGCACATTTTGACGGGATTTTTGATCCCATGGATGCAGATACCAACCAGGAAATTTATGTTTTATTGAATTGTTCAGTATGTGATTCTGCATGTTAATATAGAGATATGATATTCTGAATAACGAGTTGAACAATTGATAGAATTAGGTCGATCAATCGAAAGTTATCACTATATCATCACTGGTTTGAGCTAATTTGTCGATTTTTTTTTCATTATTTATAAGTCATTTAGCATACGATCATGTTCCAAATGGAATTATGTTTGAGATTTCAATAACTTTTTGTTGTGTAATTGCACGCTTTAGAATTGCTCCTTTCGAGTTTCGTTAAACCCTTTGCATGAAAGGGCTAAGTAGTGAGTTAAACTAAAATCAGTTTGAGTTCTATGGTGGTCGTGCTTATTCTAGTCATAGTTAATATAGCTTTTGATTTCATTCCAGAAACATTCATACTTTAAGGAAAATGCACTTCATCACAAGTATCTTTATATGCTTTTAGTAATTTTTATATTGACATGAATTGTCTCATTAAACTCTTTTGTTTCTTACTCCATGGAGTAGCAAGTTGCAAACCATTTCTAAATCTTAGGTTAATTAGAACTAGTCCCTTTATATTATAAATTTAGTGCTAAGAATATTATATCTGCCCCTCCATATTTCTCTTGGGCAGGATTACAATTTACAAGTAAACAATTAAGGACCATTTCCGTAGGAGGGAAATGTTAAGGATCGACGCAACAGGAAACACATAGCTCTTGGAAAAATCTTACAAATCACATGTACTTTTTTCCTTTGTTGTATTGATAAATTGGTTTTAAACATGCTTTTGGTTTGTTTATTGGTAGACGATGAATGCAAATTGGGTGTTGGTACTCATCAGGGGGTAGACTAGATTGCAGTATGAATGTCGGACTTAAAGCTAGGTGGGGTAGCAGATGAAATTTATGGGTTGTTGTCAACCTTTTAAAGAATTAAGGGGCGAAAATAGAAATTTGTAATGGTGTCATCTAAGTTATACAGATTGTCTCAAAATCTAGGTTGCTAAAACTGTTCCGAAGTACTTGGTTTAGATTAATTGTTTATTAAGGAGTTGTAAAAATTTGGTTGTGGATGCAAAGCAGTTGAATGTCATCCTACTAGAATGACATCTAGGTTGAATGATGAGCAGACTCAAAATTTGATACATTTTTGTTCAATTAAAGTGACCTACTACATTAAAATATTGCAATTATGGATGCTGCCTCCTTCGTTTGTTGTGAGTTGAATTTCTTGCCACTTTGATGATATAGGATCTAAAGGAGGTATTTGAAGTTTCCTTGAACAAGGGTGTTGTTGGTAGTTCAAGTGTTGAACTGGCAACCTTTCATGATAATACACTCAAGGAAAGTGGTAGTGAGTGAACAAGTGTTAAAGAAATTGAGGACTCGCGAGAAGATACTACTATATGACGTTTGAGGTTTATGATCTCATATGTCCACTTCATGCAAACGTACATTGCCATTTATACAGGTTGCTAAGCTTTTTAATTTGCATACATGAGTGATAAGGATATGTTTATTGGGTTTTACAAATTATCTTTTCTGTGAATTTCCTCCCACTTAGGTAATCTATTTCAGGTTTTATTACTTGTCTTTTCTTATGTCAATAGGAAAAAGCTTTCTCCCCGTAACTTATTCAATGACAGTGCGAACGATGATCATGACTAAATTAAGCAACAACATGGTGCACAGTTCACTTCAATTATGGAGGGATCGGTATGTTGGTATTTATTATTTCCCTTTGATGGTTGTTTGATTGGGCTTCCCAAACGCTTGGTGGGTGATGGTGGTTGAATTTGTTGCTTTGTCCATAGTTTATCGTCCTCTTTGGTTTTCTTTCTTCTCTTTTTTTTTTTAAAAATAATTTATTCAGGTGACAAATTTGACATTGGCAACAGAGAATCAGAATAATTTTGAAGAGTATCATGGACAAAATATAGATATCCATTCCAGTCTTGATTTGAATGTAACGGTTCTTACAAAAGGATTCTAGCCAAATTACAAAAATCATTGACCTTAATCTTCCTTCTAAGATGGTAATCTATATTGTTGTCGCCATAGGTTCATGCTAGAATTTGTTGTTTCTTCTTTTGTTGTTACTCTTTAATCCTATTTGCTTGTTAGTGTTCTTAATCTTTTTCCAAGTGAGCGCTAATGTTCTTATTGTTCTTTCTATCATTCTACGTCATGGACAACATGAATCATGAGGAAGAGCTAACACCATATTTTAGTATGTTTGAATCACTTGGGTCGTTGGTTAGTTGGGTGACTATGGAAGATATTGTCTTAATTCTACTAACTTAAATGATTATTAACTTGATTGTTGATAACAATAAGCTTTTTTGTGCTTTTGTTCATGCATAGCTCAAATTTTTGTAAGGTATTGTCTTAAGTTCTACTAACTAAAGTTGCAATTTGACACCTCTCTCACATTCCATCATATATAGGGTTGAAGTATAGCTCGTCAAATTTTAAAAAACACACAATGATGTCAAACAACGCAATTAGTGGCCAAAAGAATGCTACATATTTAGAATCGATATAACAACATACCCCAGTATAGTCTTGCTAACGCGAGGTTTCGGGTGACCAAAATATAGCTAAGGTTCCCCACATGTACCGAAGTACATAGAGACGTTTTCCGCCGGACCCAAGGAGAAAAACACTTCAATCCGCGAAATACTATTTTGAAAACCATTTGGAAAACGGCTTGGGAAACTGAGAGAACAAAAGAATCCTATATACTCCAAGCAATAGGTAGTTAAGTAGGGGCATCACACATGCCTAAAAATCACATCCACAAGGAGCACAAGAAGAACACCATGATAACGCATCTTGAATGTCCATGGTCAACTCATTTCATGACCACTTTAAAATGAAACGAACGGATGTTTTAAATTTAGACTCCACCAACAATGTATTTGCCATTAACTTTTTGGAAATGAGAATTTATCTTGGTGGTTTAAATGATTTTTGGCAAGATGCTTTTCATTCTAGATGTTGCTTACTTTTTAGGAAGTAATTTCCTTTTTTATAAAAAAAATATAATGCTAGAAATAGAGGGGATGCTAAAATTATTATCAAAAATTGAGAAGCTTAACTATTGAAGTTCCCTAAAAGAATACCATATAAAATTATAATTAACTCTATTTAATAATACCTTTAGCCCTTCTGCAGTACAGTCAGAAACTTGGAGGCCTTGATCATGTATTTCAAATGTCCAACTACCTTTAGAGATATGTCTATACATCTTTTGAAAATCGCCAGGGGGGTTGTCCAAAACCTGCATCAAAACAAAAACATCACAACTTTTAAGTTTTGGTTATTCATGTACTAGGCAAAAGCTCAAAATTCTTATGTTAGTCGACGGTACTTTGATTTGCATGATTTATTGTTGGAATTATTTCAAGAGTATAAGAAGATTATATACCATGATAAATCATGTGGTACAAGTATAAGGATCATATATAAGATAAACATTGAAAATATGGTCAACAGGGGTCCATAAGAGACCAACACGGGTCGTACTGGTCTCCAGAAAGCAAGAAAAACGATCATGGGGTCAACATGGGTCGTGTTGAGGCAACATAGACCGTGTTGGAACCCAAAATTGGTTTTTAATGCTAACGACTATATAATCTTGTGTAATAATTTTATAATATCAATATTAAGCTCGGTATTAAGATCCAACAGCTATATTATCATGACCAAGTCAAGGTCATGATTCTCCATTCAAGACCTTAATTATGCCTTTGACTAAGGGGTGTGATTAGCGTTCAATTAGGGGTGGAATTCTTCTATAAATAGGAGACATTCCTAAACCATTTGAGATCATCATCTTCTCTTATCTATAATGACTTCTCTCGTTATTGTCTAGACTGCAGCTATACCTAAGTGATTCAAGTGAGAAATAATTTTTTACATGAGTGTTATAAGTGCTAAGCTTTATCCCTTTAAACATTTAAGGTATAATAAATAGTTATTAAGGAAAGTGAGTACGATCCACGACTCTTAGCGATATCCAAGCGAGTTTCCATTGTTTTCTATACTTTTTACTCCCTTTCCTCCAACAATCTTAAGAACTATTCACTAATGGCCTCGCTTCATGATATGTCTAGCTATTTCCAAAAGCTAGAACGCAAAAATTTAATCGGAGGTACCCCAATATTTGGGGAAACTATTTTTTGGTACCCCAACTTTTCAAAACTCATTTTGAGGTACCCTTAATTTTTGGGTTAGTAATTATCTGGTGTTTTTCCGACCATCAATTTTATTAAGTGACCAAAAGTACCCTTATTTTTTTCTTCAAAGTTATTTCTTCAGAAATGGAAGAATAAAGGTATTTCGGTCACTTAACTAAATTGATCACCGGAAAATCACCTAATAATTACTAACCCAAAATTAAAACTACCCCAAAATGAGTTTTGAAACGATGGGTACCTGAAAAATATTTCACTAAAAGTTAGGGTACCTCCGAGTATTTTTTTTTTTGGCTAGAACGCTTTGAATGAGTTTATTTTCAGCGTTGGCAAGGCAAGATGCATTTCTTGCTAACTACTCTCAATATGGCCTATGTGCTCAACATTGAGATTTCTTCCAAGGTGTCTCAAGAACCTTCGACTAAGAAGGTACATGCTTCATTATCTACCGAGGAGCCTTCCAAGGATGCAACCGACAAGACTTCCACGGGTAAAGACAAAGGCAAGGAACAAGGGAAGGACAAGACGCCTATGGAAGATGCAGAGGCTACTTGACAAAGGCTAAATATGGAGAATGACGACTACATTTGTAGAGGATGCATTCTCAATAGGATGAGTGATACTCTCTTCGATGTCTATCAACATGTGGAGACGGCCAAGAAGCTTTGGGAGATGCTTGAGGCTAAGTGCATGTCGGAAGACGCATCAAGTAAGAATTTTCTTGTTTGTCAACTCATGAAGTTTAAGATGGATGATAATAGGAAAATTCTAGATCAATTTCATGAGATTCAACATATTTTGAGTAATTTCAACCAACACAATTTAAACATGGATGAATCTGTAATCGTATCTTCCAACATTGACAAATTACCTTTTTCTTGGAATGAGACTAAAAGGATGCTCATGCACCAAAAAGAGGCTATGTCTCTTGAGGGTTTGGCTAATCATCTTCGGATTAAAGAAGAGTTACGCTTACAATATGGTACCAAAGAGCAATCTAAAGTCCATGTGGTGCAAGAGAATAAGGGAAACAAGAATAAGAATAAGAGCCACAATAAAACTAGTAAGGGAGTTCAAAAGCCTAAGCAAGTTTGTTGGGAAGGTGGCAAATCGGAGCACACAAAGAGAGAGTGTTATCAATGGAAAAAGAAGCAAGGACTTTTGAACAAAGATACATCTAAGGGCATGAGTAAGGAGAAGGAACCCAATTCCTTTGTAGCCATGATTAAGGATCATATCAATATGATTTCCATTGGTCGTAATGATTGGTATATAGACTCGGGTGCATTAAGGCATGTTTGCATTGACAAGAGTTTATTCAAGACTCTCAAACCGGCGGATGATGGTGTGAAACTCTACATGGACAACAACCATCCGGTCAAAGTTGAAGGCATTGGGCAAGTTGAACTAGTTTTCACTTCCGGTAAATATTTGCTTTTGAATGATGTGTATTTAGCTCCGGAAGTTTGTAAGAATCTTGTATCTGCTTATCTTCTTAGCAAGTTTGGTTTTATGAAAGTTTATGATTGAGATAACTATGTACATTCCAAGGGAGAGACGTTTGTGAGGAAGGGGTATGTTTATGGAGAAATGTTTAAGTTGAATGCTAAAAGTAATAAAATGGCATGATTTCCGCTTATATGCATGTGTCTAGTTTGAATAAGTCTTTTCTATGGCATGTTAGATTAGGACATGTGAACTTTAAAAAGTTGAAGGAATTGTCTAATCTTGATTTGATTCATAAGTTGAGTGATAATAGAAAAGTGTAAGACATGCATGCTTAACAAAATCACTAGAAGTTCATTCTCAAGTATTAAAAGGACTTCTAAATTACTTGATTTAATTCATAAAGATTTAGGAGATATTCATAGTACACCTTGTATGGGTGGTAAGAAGTATTATGTAACTTTCCTTGATGATTATATCTTTTCGGGTTTTTGCATTTAGGACATCGAACTTTAGGGGTATTTATTTTCTGAATCATTTTGGTTTCAAATTTAATTTTTTGGACCCTAAAGTTTGTAGGCTGTAAAAAAGGACCCTAAAGTTTGTTGGTGAAAGAAAAGGTCCTTGTCTCTTTCAATGTTTTTTTCCCATTTTTGAAATCATCTCCCGATTGATGTCAAACTTCAGGACAACGGTTAAAATTGATATTGAAGCTATAGTACACCTCCCTTATTCATGTCGGGGCTAGTTAGACCCCTGAGTACAGAGGTTTATTTAACTCCAACATGAATAAGAGAGGTTTATTATAACTTTAATATCAGTTTTAATCTTAGTCTTGAAGTTTGACGAAATCGGGAGAGAAATTCAAACATGAAAAGAAAAAGAAAAACGGGAAATGAGCTTTTTTTCAGCCAACAAACTTTAGGCCATTTTTTTCAATCTACAAACTTTAGGGTCCACAAAATTCTCCGTAAGCCCATTCCACCACTCTTCTTTGTACAACACAATATGTCCCATGAGATCCATGCCATGCTCCTCCCATCCTCTTTTAGTCCCCACCTAATCCATATTTCCCGAGCGTCCTTAGCATCGAAGAAAATGATGGGAGTGGGTCCAAGATAGTTTTCCTTAAGTCAATCTCTGGTCGCTTTTGAAGCCCCATATTGACCGTCTAGGAAGCGTAGGGGTGTTTTGGTCATTACGCAAGGGTTGCAATGGAACCATGGAGCGCCAAGTAAAGCCCCAAAAACCAACCTCGAGGAGGGTAGGAAGAATTCATGAGGGAACAAGGCCAAGCCAAGAGTATCAAGTTGGAGAATATCATGTTTTTGTGCAAAGTTTGGTACAAGAAAAGGCATGTCTTCACTCTTTTGATCATAACTCCTTCAATACAACACTGATGACTACCAAATTTGGTGAGCTTATAGTACACACCGAGAGCTTTCTATCGATATACTATAAGCCCAAATCAGAATTAAAACGAAGAAGTTATGCACGTTGGAAGTCATTTAGCGTCAACATACGCTACAAGCGCCTAGGGGCGTTGGCAGCGCCTCTCTACGGCTTGACGGCAACTTTCTGAAGGGAACGATGGCCTCGCCTAGGGTACGCTGGCAGCGCCTCCCCCCTTTTCAGCCCATCACGCGTTTCTTTCTTCTTCTTTTTTTTTTTTGTTGCTTTCTTTTCTCGTTCTCCCCCTTTCCTTTATATACATGTTCCCCCACCTCCATTAGATCGAGTTAGTTTTTTGAAGCTTTTAGATTTAGACTCAAAATCCCTCTCACTTGGAGAGTTTCTAATTGTGGGGTTTCAAACCCTAATCAATGAAAGCTAATCCTTTGGGTGGAAATTGCTTGGTGATTTCTCTTCTTTGTGAGTAGGTGTTCTTCCTCCACTCTTTGTGAGATTTCTTGGGTAGTTCAAGACTTCTTGTTTGTGGAAGATCCTTGTGAAAGTGATTGAACATCTTAGTTCAATTGGGTGAGTGATTACTCTTTACAATTGTCCATATCTCTTTTAATTCTTATTGCATTTGTTGTTCATCCCCCCCCCCCCAATAAAAAAAAACTTAAACCCTAAAAATAGAGTTTGTTCTTGAGTTCTAATTTGGGGTTTTCTCAAAACCTAGAGTAATTGTGATCCTTGGGTGTTTAATTTTGTTAGCCTAGTCAACTTCGGATCACCGCCAAAACTGCCTACATAGTCTCTCCACTTCTCACAAACAAATTTTGTAATTTCAAAGCGTTGCATTGTATAGCTTAGGGTGGCTTGGATTATCGATGTAATCAAAACTTCTCTGGCCGCACTTGAGAGGGTCTTTTCCTTCCAACCTTTCAACTTCTTCCAGACTCAGTCTATAATGCTTGAAAAGTTGCTCCCTTCGACCGTCCCAAAATGAGATTATCAATTTGATGTGAGCCAAATATGACATTTTGCAGATTACTTTATTTTTCTAAAAAAAATACTGAAATTATCTTTTACGATGATTGGACCATGATACACATCTTGCAGCAAGATGGTTAATAACCATCTTGAATTATCTATATTTCACATTTTGTTAATTTATAATAATATTTTCTCTAATAATTATATATATTTATCGACTACAAGAGTATAATAATTATTTGTTAGGTCAAAAAATATAAATAATAAATAATTTTATCAATCATAGTAAAAATGCACATTTTATGTAAAACTTTATATTTATGAAAAAATATAAATAAATAAATATTTTTATAATTTTTAAGTTATAATAATCCTCAAAATAAAGAAACATAACTTATATTGATTTAAATATACTTACATTTAATTTTATAAGTGATCTAAGTGAGATACAAGATGGTTAAGAACCATCTTACAGCAAGATGTTTATCTTTTTCGACGATGAAAATAAAATAAACGGAATAGTTTTGCGTGAAATGAAAAATATTAAGAATACTTTTAGCATAAGTCAAACCCAATAGGGAAACATTTCTTGATCCATCACTCGGTTTAATGTATTGGTTGAAAATTAAGTTTAAAACATAGTAGATGCAAGTTGTAGAGTTCTCCGCCAATAATAAAAATATGAGTCGCTAAACAAAATTAGTTTCAAGATTGTTGTAAATTCTGAGTTGAATGTTAGCAACATTTGTTGTATTAGTTATTTAAAAGTATCTAATATCTATATTTTAGGTATACAATTATTCATTGACAATTACCATTATAAGTAGCGTTTGACTCTTGTTAATGCATATTTATTCCTTAAAAAATAAAATTGATCACAATGTACCTGCGAGGCTTTGATAAAATCATGCGCTTTCCTCAGTGTGGGTGCGTACTCCTCTATCAGACCACTTGCCGTAAATGCATGGACAGCGAAAGCTACATCCCATGTTTGACTGCCCAGGGCCTTATTCAAAGCAATGTAAACTTCCAAATTACAACTTACTTATTCAAAGCAATGTAAACTTCCAAATTACAACTTACCAAAACCATAAACGGTAGTACTAGACATATGTTATGTACAGAATCTCTGTGTAGCACATAGTATGCGGCTCTCAATCAATTGAAATTATCATGCTTTCATGCGTTTGGTAGGTGAAAAATATTTTCTAGAAAAGAAAATGTTTTTCTCTTTAGTATTTGACATAAAATAAATTTCAAAAGTTAATTTTCAAATAAAATCTTTCTCCCAAAGGAATGAAATTTACTTTCCTTGTTCAAACGAGAAAAATTATTCTCTACTTTTAGTTTTTTGATCGGTAATTCAAAGAAACTCCATAATATGATAGTGTCTATTATGAAATGTTCAAATAATAATTTTTAACCCTGAATTTTTTGTTTGAGAACATTGTATGATGCTTTTTTATGACAATTTTCACTACCAAAACTAATTGATGCTAAACTAACTGAAGCTACAAGTTAAGAGCAAAATTCAGATTTAATATTTTTTTATGGAAACTCAACAATATAATAGTATAGATTTAAAAAACTCCAATATGAAGTTTGAGCTCCATATATTTACATCTGATAGTATTTATCGCCACTTATGTCGATACGACGATATCATTCACCTGCTAAAATTAATTGAAATTTAAAAGGAAAATTCAAATTTAACGCATTGCATTGTAAGTTTACAAGATCAATAGGATCGACTAAACACTTAAATAAGAATTTTGAGCTTCAAATATTTTCTTATATTAATACATAGTACGACACAAGTATGGCCATTTCCAAAAAAATAATTTAGCACCTACCAAACAAAAGAAAATTTGAGAAAGAAAATTATTTTCCTTGAATATCCCTTGAATAACCATTTCCTTGAAATTACTTTTCTTCCCATCAAACACACCCTTAGAATAAAAATGTGAATAGATACCTGCACTTTCATCCCGTCCTCCGCAAGCCAAAGATAATCTGGAATCCTGGCTAGATGTCTTTTGTATGCGTCTGAGTTTTGATCTTCTACCCAACAAGCTAGTAGATTCAAAACCTACCACATAAATTAAGCATTTTACTCGCTAAACCCTGTCATTTTCCATTAAAATATATGACCAAAGATGGAGAATTAAATGATTAAGGTTTATTAATTTCATTACTAGATCGATAAATCAAGTTATGAAGTTGAAAGTAAAAGTTGGAGCCACCAAACTGAACCAGAATTATGTAGTCTCTTTTTTGGTTAATAGTGATAAGATGCGCCCGTTGGACGCAGTAAATCTAAATGTGGATCGCAAGAGCAGCGGTGGCACATATGAAAACAACAAAACATAGAGTGTGAACAAATACAGGCCTTGCCCTCAAAAAAAAAAGAAAAAGAAAAAAAAATTAGGCCTAGTTCTTTAATTTGGTAAGATTATCCTTGTCTAATCTAATACATATTAATCTAACCTTATTTTACCCTATTATCCAAAAGAACAAGACTTACTTTTAGATAATTTATATTTAAAATTCTTTATTCAACTCACATAATTTATATGATATGATATTTACCAACATCCACTACTTTCCTCACCCAACTTTCTAACATAACCTAACATTGCCCTAAACCCTAACTTAATCCTACCCCCTTAAAGAAGATGGTCATAGTATCATTCTCATTCAATTAGGCAACACGAGATGACATTTATTGTCAAAAGTTCTCCTTCAACCCAGGTATAAGCCCTGTTTGGCATGTTGGTCGTTGACTGTTTGCATTAACTGTTTGGATTGGTTGTTTGTATTGATTGTTTGAAAAAGTTGTGTTAGGTAAAGTTAGTTGTTTCTGAAAAGGTATTTGTTGAAATTTCATTTATACACCTCTATAAATAATACTTTTAAGATGACATATGTGTAAGTTCAAACAGCCAAGAGTCCCCCCCCCCCCAAATAAGTCATTTTCAATAGGCTACTCTAACCAGCCTATTGAAAATCGAATAATTGAGACTAAACAACCAACAAAATAGGTTGTTTACCTAACACCCAAACAACCTATTTGACACCCCAATAAATCAACTTTTACAATACAATGTTGAATAGGTTATTTACCAAACATGGCCATAATATAACAAAAGACCGAACCTATATGTGCCATTCTAATATCCCAAAAATAGAATACAACTCAGGTGATTAAATTTAGATACTGTGAAAAAATGGCATTAAAAAATTAAAGTACATGTTGAACGCAACTAAAATTTCTTTTGGATCAACAATTAAGAGAGATTAAACAGTTGGAAGCATACATAAATGAGGCTAGCCATCCACAATAAGGACACTCTCATCCTAACCATATTATTTCCACATCATCAAAATCAATAATTAAATTATTAAATACTAATTGACATCTAATAGGATACTCAATCTCGCATTAAGGCTCTATTCGGCGAAAAGAGCGGATTGAGTACCAGATAATGGTTTGGATAGCGGATAGCTGTGGGTAGTGGATAGCTGTTGTATATTAACAGATAGTTGATGTTCGGTCTCGTGCCGAGCCGATTTCTTCTCTTTTATAGGGTATTTTTGCTTGTCCTTAATAATTATTTAGTAGTTTTATTGTGTTTTTACTCTTTAATTAGATTTTATAGCTTTTTATTATTTTAGTTATTATTATTATTAATATGAATCAAAATTGTAAATATTAGAAATAAATAATAAAAACCTATTCTAATCCTAATTCCTAAACCTCAACCCAACCCAATCCTAATTCCCTCTTCCTTTTTCCCTTAACCGGCCCAGTTGAAATCCAGCCCAACCTCCAATTGCCCATCCATTTACCCCCCTTTCTCACCCAGCCGAGTAACTTTCCCCCAAAACCCTAATTTTATTATCCCCATTTCATTTCCCCCTTTCTTCTTTCTTTTCCTCTTCGTTCCCCAGTCCCCCTTTCTTCGTCCCTGCTTTCTTTTCTCATGCGCAAACAAACACAGCCCCACCATTCTCCACATCTCCATAACCGTTTCTCGCCTTCGAACATTCCCATCTCCTTCTCTCTTCTTCTTCTTCTCCATCTCCATCTCCTTCTCTCTTATCTCATCTCATTTCTATTTCTCATCTCTTATCTCTTTCTCGCAAATCTCTCACTCTATTTCTCACTCATTTTCTCATTTTGTAACAGATTTGGTTGTATTCGCAGAGGAGAAGTACCATTCGAAGCACCATCACCATCGACATACTCATCTAACTGTCAAACGCATCTACAACGTCCAGATTAAGGGGTTCGACGACTTGGATTGAAGGGAGGAGATCGGTTTCGACTATAAAAGGGGAAGAAGAGAGCCATTCGAATTCATCAATGCTTGATTCTGGGAGTGACGCCCCAAGTGTTGGGAATGTCCCGACAATGTTCGATATACACGGAGATTAAACCAAAGTAATATAGTAATTATATGTCTTGCTAGAGACCTCTACAATTAGTAATTAAATATGTTTAATTACAACTATATTATTTGGTCCTACTGGGTCACACAAGTCAGTGCCCTGGAACAATGTATGTAACCTAAATGATATTGTATCAAGTTTAGAAAAGTTGGAAACTGATTTCTGTGAGAAATAAGCCCAACACGGACCGAATTGGGCTCAACACGGACCGTGTTGATCCAACACGGTCCGTGTTGTGACACCACGGTCCGTGGTGTCCATGGGCCGAATAATTGGATTCTCTGGAGTCCAACACGGACCGTGTTGTTTCAACACGGACCGTGTTGGGCCCAGAAAACGCGCCGTCATTTTAATTCGGCCCTTTAGGGTTTTGAACCATTTCCCTAGGTTTTCTAAACACTATATAAAGGGGTCTCTAGGAGAGATCATTTCACACCAACTGCCTTCGACTCTTAGAGAGATACCAGGGTGATTTCCTGAGTTCTTCTCTCTTTTAGTTTGCAGTTCTAGTTTCAGGAAACACTATCAGTTTCCTGAAACAATCTCACATACATCTTAGATTGAGATTCGTCTCGATCGATCGATCTAGCAATCGGGTTCCCGGAGTGCTGCGTGGACTTTTCAGTAGAGGGTTTCAGCTTTGGAATCTTGAAGGTCAACCACTTCTTCAGCAGGAATTAGCGATCAGGTATAATTACTAAAGCCTCTGCAATTGTGTTGATTAATTGTTTATAACTGTTATAATATTCCGCCAGTTAATCTGTATCTGTTTAGGAAATAGATAACCTAAAACCTAACAGTGGTATCAGAGCCACCAATTGCATGCTAAAGTATTGTACTTGTATTCATAATTAATTTTGTCAATAGTTGAATTATATTATGAATATGCTAGAATAGATTTATGCCTAAATTTTGAATCTTTGTGAAAGTTTCAATGTTCTTGATAGTAAATCTGAAATTTTATTGTAAAATTTCATGCTTTGTTATTGCTTATTTCTTATTGCCTTTAATTAATTGATTTTATGTTTGTTTAATTGTTAAATATAACATGAACTCGATTTAATTTTGAATGTTTTAGAAGCAATCACGTTAAATGTTGTTAAACAGTAGGCAATGCAAGAAGTAGGTTTAAATTCGCAAAATAGGGTTTTGTAGAATTAATTTTCTGATTTAGTTTATTTACGGTAAACATGAAAAATCGAAATAAACTATCAAACGAACTCGAAAATTTCTGAAATTTTTGCTGGAGGTGTCTGGAAGTGTTCTGGACTTTCCATAATGTTTGTATATTTTTCCCAATTAAAATAGATTTTTAATTGAGTTTTCAGATTTGAAGTGAATTAAAATTTGTTTAATTCTCTGAATTTTATAAATTTTTAGAAATTTGCAAGTTTTCTGAAAATTTTACAGTAGATTATTGGATAACCATTCTGTTATGGATAAAATGTTTGTGAATTTTCGAAATCGTTTACTAATTTTCCTTTAATTTTCAGATTAACAGAAAAGTACAATTGTTTAATTTTCTGAATTTTATTCTAATTTTCGAAATTTGATAAAAATATGAAATTTTTACAGTAGCATATTGGATGAACCTACTGTATGGGAAAATTATAAAATTTGATTTTTAAACTTATCGGACTATTATTATTTATTTTCCTCTTAAACGGAGAATTAAAAGGTTTAATTCCCTAAATTTTTACAATCTTTTAGAAATTGTTAAAATTCTGGAAAATATTTCATATTAGGTTATTAGATAACGCTGTGATATGAAATCTTTAAATTCGATAAGTTACGATAGTTTTATTTAAGTTTTTCATTCACGAAATTAACCGAAACTGGGAAGCAACACGGACCGTGTTGAATCAACATGGACCGTGTTGCCAGCAGTTTTGATGAATTCGTATATTTTAGGGTTTGTAATTAATTTTAGAAATTAATTATTAAATCCTATTACTACTAAATCAGATAATAGGCATAAAATCTATTATTTTGTAAAGTTTAGGAAACTTACAATAATTTTGAAAGATATAGTATCTTTTAGACTCCTTGATTTTAGGAAAGTCAAGTATTTTGTATGTATAGGTATAAAATCCTAAATCTGTTTAGGTAATTAAGATAAAATTTGGATTTTGTTTATTTTATTAATCATGCAAACCTTTAGGAAATTTTATTTAGTATTTATTTCCTTATGTGTTATATTGCAATTATATATATGCCTTTATAATTTGTTATTTAAGCATGTGCTATATTTGATATAATTATTGCAATATTACATGTTTGCATGTGCTTCTAGTATGGCCATAGATAGTCGGTTTTACCAGTCTGCGTACCGGGTTGGGTGAAATACGGTCTGCGTATCATCTTTGAATTAAATTTTAAATTTAAATTTCAGTTAAGTTTATTTTAATTCATGTAAGGCCTCAATTGTGAGGTACACTTAGTAAATTTGTTGTAATTGGAGACAACAAGTTGAGTGGGAGCCCAACAGCAATAGAGGTGTCGATTCGAGTGGGAGCCCATCCAAGGAAGTTGCAAGACCCAAGAAGATTTTCTTGAAGACTATCAAGGCTTAGTTAAATTAGTTTGATTAAGTCTAGGTGGCCATACTAGGGGTTTTATTTATGCTTTAAATTCGTTATTGCATGTTTTATTATGCCTTTTATGCTTTTCGAAAGAGTTCACCTAGAATTGCATGCTTAGGATAATAAAACCTACTCTCAAAATTGAATTATTGCTCAACCTATCGAAACACCACTTAGATGGATAAATAAAGAAAGGCAAAGCGAATTATTTGTCCATCATTAATAAGTAGGGTGGGAGCTAGGTCAATTCAAATTGGCTATCAAAATAGTTTTGGGCCAAGAGCAGAGGAAGAGAAATATTGTATTCGATACAAATTTCTTGCCAAGAGTCATTTTTTAATGATCGATCATAAGATGATCCACCAAAGATAACATGGGATCGAGTTTTGTTGGGCCAAAGTCCACTTGAGCCCATGGGTCTTGTGGGTCTTGGTTAAATTAAAACACTAAGTGAGAGTTAATAAAGTGTTTTGATTTGAAATTAAAATTAGTTTAATTTCTTTTGATGAATAATAACTAAAATGAACCAACTTGTCTCGTAGAATTATTTATGTCTTTTCACTCAAACATCCACCACTAATAAAATATTGTTTTCTCCTTGAGAAAGAGAAAAACAATTACACAAATTCCTTAATTGGCATCGCTATCACAAGATTGTCTTGGAGGCGAATTAAAAGAAACATGTCTTTGATATAACATTGAGCTAGGCATCAATATTATAGGTCAATCAAGCCAAATGAATACATGTAATGTCATAGTATTCATACAACTTTAACTTCAAAATGTTTGAAGATTAGAGGAAGATTTCAATATTACCAAACTCAAAACCAAGTTCATCGAACTAGTTAGAGTTGATAAATATGAAACCAATAACCAGATAGTCTCGGTTGAGCTACATAAGAGCCAATTGTTGGCGCTCATGTTTAGAAATAATTTGACTATTTTAAAATATGAGAAACCTCAGATCCCCTTTAGCTAAAAGATTGGCGACCAAAGATAGTCTTTTAGTGAAAGGGAAAATAAGATTTAAGAAATCTATCAAAGACAAGAAGTCAAAGGAAAGGTAAGGAGAAACAGTTGTACATACCCAACCAATGACAGCAACCGGTTAATAACCAGATCATGCATATATGACACTGGGAGCGTGAATAACTATGAGAAAGACTTGAGATATGATTTCAATTCTAGGCAAATGCGTATATGATACACACTACCCTTATTAAACCCACTTTGAGTATAAGATACTAGCTGTGAAACTCGCATTTATGCAAATGTCCAGTATCTACAGCAAAGTAGATGTGCTTTGAAGGATGAGAGTCAGCCTACAAATAGGAACATACAATTAGTTATAGTTCCTTATGAAGAATTGGTTGTTTATCCATTTCCTCAAGACTTATAAGAGAAATTTATAGGTGATTCTATGTTCTCATTATAAGTATTTCTTACTCTCAATTGGAGAGAGAGAGGATCTCGGATAAACACACCCAACACATCGAAACCAAAAGGTTTAAAAGGAATAACTCATGTTCAAACATAAAACTTGTAACTATCTATTAAGTCATGCAAATGAGAGCGCATTCAGAAGCGTCATAGTGATAGACTTTTGAATGATAAGACTTTGAAACATGTGATGTCTGCAAAGCATGATTGTACCTTTTACAAGAAAGGGTGAACGTGCCAACAAACACTCATGCATATGGATGTATGTAGTCCAATTGAGCACAAGTACAAGAGATGGATTACTTCAAATCTTCAAAGATGAATAAAATAACACATGGTGATTCATGTATATGAGATTCATCTGAAGCTGGAATGTTAAAATAGTTTAAACATTTCCAAAATGAAGTAGTCTTGGCGAAACAATGAGAGCACTTGGATACGATCGAAGAGATGCTAATGGTTGAGCGAAGAGTTTGAACAAATGACTCAAATGAAACATAATTCTAGCACTATAAGCTTAAGTCATATTATTCAGAAATGCATTCAGAAACTACATAGTGCAGGATTTTGGAAAACATAAACTTTGAAAAGTTCAATGTTTCTAAAACATATCTGATGGGTAAGATGACTAAAATCACCTCTTATTGGAATTGGTGAACAAGCTAATGACTTATTAGGATGCAAACATATTGATGTATGTGGGCCTATGAGCACTAGTGCTAGAAGAAGGTTTACTGTACTATTTCATCACTTCAGTGACGATTTTAGTAGATATGGGTATATCTACTTAATACGCCACAAGTCCAAATCATTTGAAATGTTCAAAGAGTTTCAAAGTGAAGTACAAAACCAACTTGGCAAGAAAATCAAAACCCTTCAATTAGATTGAGGAGGTGAGTATTTGAGCCAAAGATTTCATTGACCATTCTAGAGAATGTGGAATTGTTTCATAACTCTCTCCTCTAGGAATACGACATCTCAATGACGTATCTAAAAGAGAAATCACACCTTATTAGATATGGTGCGATCAATGATGGTTGAGTCAACATTGCCGATTACCTTTTGGGGATACACGCAGTTAGCCATAGCTCTAATTACTGAATAAAGATTATCTGAAGCACTAGAGAAAAGAGGTTCTTGAACCGCTTTCTGAAAGAAAGGAGTATCACTTCTACAAATTGTTGTAGAAGAAAGAGTTTGTGTCTCAAAATACTTTCTTCTTAGAGAATATGTTATTCTCTAAAAGAAAGAGTGGGAGAGATTTTGAACTTACCGAAGTTCGAGAGACACAAAACACTATAATCATCACATGAAACTTCGCTACTTGATCCTAGTTCAAATTTTCCTATTTGTCGGAAAATTAAGAACAAGGTTGAGGCAGTTGAAGTTTCTCAAAACGTTGAGGAGAGGGTGTCATGAACATTACTCCAAGCAAGGTCAGGTAAACAACTCCGTCAGCCACAAAGATATCGATCTTCTATGGATGAACGTGAGATGTTACTTTTAGAAAGTAATGACTCTACCTACATCAAAGAAGCTTTAAGTAAATCAAGATTTCATAAAATCTAAGATGGATTCCATGTATACAACCAAGTTTAGATCTCGGTTGATTTGTCTGAAGGTGTGAGCCATCAGGCATACGAGGGTTTTAAGGCAAAACATGGGTTCATTAAGATAGACATCAAGACTGACTTCAAAATTAGATTTTGAAGTAAGGTGTGTACTTGACACAACTGAGTGGTCTTTTGTTAGAATACTTGTAAACTTCAAGAGACCGTTTGTGGTCTTAAGGAAGCTTCTAGGAGTTGGAATCAATGACCTTCTTGACCAAGATATCAAAAAGGTTTGACATACTGGGAAGTGCCAAAGATAATATTGTGTTTACAAGAAGTTCAGTGGGAGAAATGCGTTTTCTGATATTGTATGTGATTGACATACTGCCTGTTGAGAAGAATATTCTAATGTTGCTTCTATAGAGGTTGACTTGGAAATAATTTTCAAAGTGAAGGATTGGTGGGGCTAAGAATTTTATTGGAAACAAGATCTATAATGATAGATTAAAGATTTTGATTGTTTGAATAAAAGTTAACTAGGTGTTGAATAGTTCAACTCGCTTCGAGAATGGATTAATTTCCAAAATCATGGCATATCCTTACAGAATTTGATTGTCTCAAAACAATCAGAAGTTCTAAGAAGGATGAGACATATAACTCATGCTTCAGGCGTGAGATTAATGTATGCCATGAGATGTTCAAAGTCCAATATAACATATACATTGTATATGTATAAGCAAAACTAAGGATGTGTCCTAAGCCTAAAGTGGTTGATAAAAGCTAAGTGTGAAGAGTTGCATTGATGCTACACTCATGCAGAGAAATATGATTATCTGAAATGTCAGAGAAAATTATACGATCTGTTTTGAGTGGTATTGAGGTGAACTGGAAGAAGTTCCTAACATGACATGCGGTTAATTCTATAAATTAGACAAGTATGACACGACTTTAGAAGTTGTGATAGAAACTGTTAGGATTGCGAAGTTCTTTCTTTTCCTCTTCGTTCCCCAGTCCCCCTTTCTTCGTCCCTGCTTTCTTTTCTCATGCGCAAACAAACACAGCCCCACCATTCTCTACATCTCCATAACCGTTTCTCACCTTCGAACATTCCCATCTCCTTCTCTCTTCTTCTTCTTCTCCATCTCCTTCTCTCTTATCTCATCTCATTTCTATTTCTCATCTCTTATCTCTTTCTTGCAAATCTCTCACTCTATTTCTCACTCATTTTCTCGTTTTGTAACAGATTTGGTTGTATTCGCAGAGGAGAAGTACCATTCGAAGCACCATCACCATCGACATACTCATCTAACTGTCAAACGCTACAACGTCCAGATTAAGGGGTTCGACGGCTTGGATTGAAGGGAGGAGATCGGTTTCGGCTATAAAGGGGGAAGAAGAGAGCCATTCGAATTCATCAATGGTTGATTCTGGGAGTGACGCCCCAAGAGCCTCCATTTAGGGTTCATAATTTAGGGTTACCTTTAGGTTTATTTTGTTTTGCAAATCATGTTATAAAGTCTATTTTTAAATGTTTTGTTTGGTTTCGAATTTTGTTCTGTTTGATTCAGGATTTGATTTGGTTTATTGTAATCAATTTGAAGTTTTGTGTTCTTGTTTTTGATGCGTTTTTGATACGGATTCGATTGGTGTTGGATTACTGTAATTCGTTTGGAATTTGTTCTGTTCTTCTTCTTCCCTTTGTTTCTGTCGATTCCCTCTATTTCTTATTTTCTTTTCTTGCTTCGTTCCTTTCCCTTTTCTCTTCTTTAATTCTCGGTCAGTAGGTTTAGGGTTTGGTTGTGTTTTCCTTTTGGGTTTTGTCTTAATCTAATATTAAGATTAGTTAGATGTTATTAGGGTTCTGTTAGAATGTTTTAATTTAGCTTTTATTAGGATTACTCTTTAAGGTTTTGGTTAAGGCCAGATTAGGTTTTATTAGGGTTTATGCAAGTAAAGTTTCTTAAGGTTATTTTAGTTTAGCCACAAAAACATCCAATCCAGCTTTTAGTGAGGAGGAGGGCTAAGGGTCACAAATTTCACTCTCAAGTGGGGATTTGGGGATTCTTAGTAATCCAATTCACGATTTCTTGTTTGTTCGGGAGAAATCCAAGTAGATTGAAGATTAGTGAAGAAGTTAGTTCATCGAAGGTATAATTTCTTACTGTATTTGATTTCATGCTTTTAATTGTTTTCTTAATTTCATGCTTTTAATTGCATTCATCTTTTATTGCTTTCTTAATTATTATCATGTCTAGATTAGTTTATTTCTTTATTTACATAATTTGTTGCTTTCCGCATTGAGACAAAAACCTCTTTACACAAACCGATTACCTTAATCAAGCCTTACACCCATCCCTAAGACTGACATCTCTAACTTATAAAACCACAAAAATTACAAACCAAACAGTTGATAACGGTTAAAGTAGCTATTTATAAAAAATATGTTCAGTAAAATTGGAAGTTAGAGTAGCCGATGAATGTTAAATGACCAAAAGGGACATGCCGATAATGATGATGATGATGATGATTATTATTATTATTATTATTATTATTGTTATTGTTATTATTATTGTTATTGTTATTGTTATTATCTTAAAAAATTTAGCCTTTTAAGGACAATTTTTAAAAAAATCCATCCTCCCTCCCTACATTTGCCTTTTAAGGTAATCAGCAGTGTTGAAGGCAATTTTCATTCCTTAATATTTTTTGTTGGGGGTAGGGGGTAGGGATGGCAGTGAGTCTTGGACTCGGCCCATTAAGACGGGTCTGGGTCCAAAAATTTTAGATCCATGGGATCTGGGGCGGGTCCGAGTCTTAACAAAAATTAACGGGTCCGGGTCCAAACACAGACCTGTGGACCCTACCCATGGACCCATGACAATATAAACATTTATAATTTTCCTAAAAAAATACAAACCCAATTAGTTAATTACAAGTCTACTCTACTGTGTACTGCACTAAAATACTAAATCTAAAAGACTAAAACCCCTAGTCTCACATAGTCACACTCGCTAACTCACGCAGACCACCACGGCCGCACTATTGGTCTAGTGCCAATCCTATTCTCCACTATAACATATATTTATCTCTTTATAATCACAAACTTTTTTTTTTGGCATTTTAAGTTGTGTTGTTTTTTGAGAGACTTTTGTAATATTTTGTGGATGTCTTGATGACTTTTGTGATGTTTTGACATTGGAAACTTAGAATTCGCTCGTATCATAGTATATTGATGTTTTGATCTTTTTGTTGTGTTAAAAATATGTATTTTTAAACAGAACAGTTACTATTATACATGTATACAAGTATAAAATTAACCCCAAAAGTCAAAATTAATATAGTTAAAAAATGCATAATATGGTTGGACCCATTAAGGATCCGCTAAGGACCGATGGACCCGTGGACCCATTGAGTCTGGGTCCGGGTCTGAATTTTTGGGACCCATCGTATCCTGGGGCGAGTCCAGGTCCAAAAAAAATTGACGGGTCCGGATCCAGCAAGACCCGCCCCAGACCCTGCCCATTGCCATCTCTAGTAGGGGAGAGGGAGGGGGTTCTTTCTGTTGATGTTATTATGATAAGGGTATTGCAAATTGGTAGCTAAGAAGCAACAAACAATGGTATGAACAATGTGAGGGTATAATTAGAAAACAACACTCCAACGCTAATTAAGACTCCTTAGCATTGCCGTCACCAACGTCACGGATTATGGTTGTCTTTGGCAATAGCGTTTGGGGTAGCGTTTAGCGTCTTGACCAAGTTAAAACTCTAATTGCATAAATATTCGCGTTCGGTAAACTAGCATTTTGAGGAGCGTTTAGCGTTTTAAGGAGCGTTTTGTGAAACGCTAATAAAGTTAACGTTTAGCGTTTGAAGTAGCGTTTTATATTTTTCGGTCAAAAAATACCCTTTGTAAATTTTATCTTTGAAAATTATTGATACCCTTTTATGTCAGTTCACATTAATCTGTTAATTGAACTGCTGAATTTACCGAACACAATTTTTATTTGAACAGTCATCCGCTATCCGCTACTTAAAACGTTATCCGCTGCTTAAACCGCTATACGCTACATAAACTGCTATCAGCTATCTAAAACACTAATTTTGTCGAACAGGGCCTATAGCGGTAAATGTCCTAGCAAATTTCATACGCTACTAAAAAAAATCAGTTTATCGAATAGTTGAAATTTAATTAAATAGCGTTCTCACTTGTCAAGATACTAAACACTAATTAAAGCATTGTTGCCGAACATGGCCTAAGCGGAATAATTTTTAAATTATATATGGACACACAATAAGGCCATGTTTTAAGTTGGGTCGTTAAACCTAATTAACTTAACCTAATTTAACTCAACTTAACTTATGATTACGTAACCTAATCTAACCTAAGCAAACTCAACTAAAAAACACTCGTACCAAAAACAACTTTTTAAATCAAAAAGAAATTCAAAAAATATTATTTTAATCTCAAATCAGTCTACTTTTTCTAACACTTATAACTTTTTCATTTATTTCCCCAAAATATTCAAATTTTATTAATAAAATATTTACCCTCAACAACTAATTTAACTCAAAATGTCCTAGCAAACGTCATATGTTACTATAAACAAATTTTTTTATCGAACAGTTGAAATTTAATTAAATAGCGTTCTCACTTGTCAAGACCTAAACACTAATCCGAACATTGTTCCCGAACAGGGCCTAAGGGAATAATTTTCAAATTATGTATGGACACACAATAAGGTCACGTTCAATCATCAATCATTCATCATCATCTTGGTAAACGAATTCCATACTCTTTTCGTTTTCCATCTCTTTTCATTGAGTTTAGTTGATCCTTAAGAACTTTGAGAAGGAAGATTCTCATCTTGTTCATAAAGATCCTGAATTCTATGTGTAATGAGATCTCTTTGATCCCATTATACATCACCCTTGGTTTTCATTGTTATATTGGGACCCTAAAGTTTACGGGTTGAATAAAAAAGACGTTAACGTTTTTAGGTTGAAAAAAAAGCTTATGTACTGTTTTTCTTTTTCTTCCCAAGTTTGAATTTATCTCCCGATTAGCGTCTAACTTCATGAGTAAGGATAAAACTAATATTAAAGTTGTAATACACCTCTCTTATTCGTGACAGAACTACTTAGACCCTGGGTACTTTAGGGTCTAATTAGTTCCGACATGAATAAGAGAGATGTATTATAGCTTCAATATCAGTTTTAACCTACTCCTGAAGTTTGACGCTAATAGGCAGATAAACATGGGAAGAAAAAGAAAAACAGTACACATGCCTTTTTTCAACTTACAAACTTTAAGGTTCTTTTTTATTCAACCCATAAACAGTAGGTTCCCAAAAATAAACAATGAAAACCAATGGTTTAAAAAATAAATACCCATATACTTCGGAGTCCAAAATGCAAATAACCCCCTCTATATATATGTAATTTAGACAATCTGAAACAATCAATTGATAAATTCTATAATAAATTGATAAATCTTCATATATTAATAAATTTTATAAATTGCAATAACATTGATAAATTTTGATAAATTTTACAATAAATACTGATAGATTACTCCATTGGAAAATTTAACTCTTTGAAAAATGTGGGTAGATGCTCCAAGAATTACAGTATAGAAATTGAAAAGCAAGCAACTATATCCGTCTCAAAATGTTTGTCACTATAACTAAGTTCATTGTCTCAATTTGGTTTTCACTTTCACAATTCCAATAATTGTCATTACTTTTTTACCCCTAATAAATGAATGTATTTATCATATTTTATAATTCCAAGAACTACCATTTCCAATTAATATAGGAGCGATATTGGTAAGTCACAAATTTTTTTCTCACTTTCCAATGTGCATTGGACTTTTAAAAGTAGTTATTTTGACAAAGAAGATGGGACGGAGGTAGTAAGTCATAACAATCAAATAAGTTTTTCTTTTTTAAAAAAAAAAAAGAATTTAGAAAAATGGTCTATCAGAATAACTGGGCTTTTATTGGATTGGGATATATGGGAACGCCAACGCTTGAATGCTTCATCTGGCTCAACATTCCATTCACATCACTGATTCATTCTTCATGATAAAGGAATGTTCAACCTTGACACCAATCATTAATTTCCACTCAAAAATCAGTCGGAAAAAGAAGTGCGATAAAATTGGGGCTGAAAATTATAAGTACAAAAATCTTTTTCCTTAAAAATCAAAAAATTGCTCGAAGGTACCCTAATATTTGGGGAAACTATTTTTCGGTACCCCAACTTTTTAAAATTCATTTAGAGGTACCCTTAAGTTTTGGTTTAATAATTATTAGGTACTTTTACTGTCATCAATTTGTTTAAGTGATCGAAATACCCTTGTTCTTCCATTATTGAAGAAATACCCTTATTCTTCCATTCTTAAAAAACACCCTTGAAGAATAAGGGTATGTTGGTTATTTAATAAAAATGATGGCTGGAAATACACTAAATAATTACTAACCCAAAAAATAGTTTCCCTAAATATTGGGGTACCTCAGAGTTATTTTTTGCTAAAAAATAGTTGTCCTTGTATCTTTTGATCTTTTCTTGTCAAATATTTTTTGTGATTAAAAATTAGATGAGTTATCAGTTATTCCCTCCGTTCTTTGTTATATGTCATTTATGGTTTTCATTGTCAAATCTTTAATCAATAATTTCTAATATAAGATTTTTATTAAAAAAATTATAATATGATACTTTTTTAATAGTATTTTTTTATTACAAATCTGTTGACATCAATTTTGTACGATGAATAATTATACAAGTTAAGATATTAACGGTCAAGGTTTTTAACACAATTTCCTAGGCGACAAATAAACAAAAACGGAGGTAGTATTATATTTTATATGTATTAGTACCACATCCCATAAAATTATCATTAAATGTAGTAGTATAATTAATGTTATTTTTCTTTAAAATACATATGAATTATCTTAGGATAGGTAGTTGTAACTTTTAATAACTAATTTACGTAAAAGTATAGATTATATTAGGGATTATCATTTAATATAATCCCTAATATTTAAAATACATATGAACATACATTTAATGATAATAACAGTTGGATAAACATATTTATATTAGGGAAATTCGATTATAATAATCTCACAATTTTCAAATTGGACAACAATAATCCCTATTTCGATGTATATTCTGGTGGTCTAAAAAAAAATAAAATTGAATTGTGGAGGTACCAAATCCATATCCACATTCTTTTCATTTTTTTCATTCTTACCCCATATTGTTTTTGTTTTTTCGTTTCTATCCCCAGAAAGGTAATGAAGTGTAGTTACTAAAATATTTTTAAATTATTTTTTTGAGGCTCCGAGTAATTATTATAATTTTTTTAAATTGAAAAAAATTGAAAAAAAATTGAAAAAATGTCGTAAATTCTTTAAAAATCGGAGTAAAGTGTTACACTAAGTTTTAAATCAATTGCAAAACACAATCTATGATATTTAGGGTATACTTTCTATGATATCCCATTACAATCCAATTTTATTTTATTTTTTGGACCACCATAATACAAATCGAAAGTAGGATTTATTGTTGTCCAATTTGTAAAATTTGGGATTATTATATCCAATTTTCCTTCATATTATCCACATGACCACACCCTACTCATCAATAGTTGTTCAATGCCTTGGTGGTATGAGTACTCAATGAGGTATGATTTTAGGTTTGAATCTTGTTGTTGCTTGTTTTGTTTTATTCTTTTGTGTATATGTAACGAATTATTTCTGCTATTTTTGGACGTAACTTTTATTAGTATATTAGTAGAGTTATATTATGTCTAGTTGTCCTAGTAAGCCTAGAATTGTTTTTGGAGTCTTGTTTGGCTTGTATGATTAGCAGTAGATTATAATTATGTCTCTCCTAGGCATTACTTGCAAGAGCTTTTGTATAAATACTCCATTAGATTTTTGGGAAATAGAGTAGAAAATCATAAAGAGAATTTTTTTCTCCTACAAATATTTTTGTTATATTTAAATATCTTCATGGTATCAGAGCCAAATTCCTGAATTTAAATTATCTTGGGGCATCATGCAACTTGTATTTCAAACCCTCCGTGGTTGATCGCTAGCGCCGGTTCCGCTCATATGACCGGAGATAAAAGATTTTGAGAAATATTGAAAATATACGGCCAGTGGTAGTTGACCTGCCCAATGGAGAAAAAATCATCGCTGACAAGTAGGGAAAAATTTATTTGGGAGACAAATTGCAACTAAATCGGGCACTACTCATCCTATCTTTGAATTGCAATCTTGTTCTCAATTTATAGTTTGTGTAGGGATTTGAACTGCATAGCCACATTTGATTAAAATTCTTCTATCTTGCAGGACCGCCCCTCAGGGACTATAACTGGTACAGGTAAGCAGCGTGATGGGGTCTATTCTACAACAAGCATAAAGGAGAATCCAAGTTAATGTTGTGAAAATCGGGAGACTTCGGCATCAAAGAGGGGGGCATCCTTCAAAGGAAAAGATGAATAACGCTAAGGGTTTGTTTGGTATAATTCATTTCGACATATGGGGTCTTTATAGGGCGTCTACCTCGCGTGGTGCCCATTATTTTCTCACTATTAATATTGTAGATGATTACAGTAGAAGTGTTTAGGTTTATTTGATGACTAAAAAAGGCGAAACTGAAAAAGCAGTTGATAAATTTCATTATTTTGGTCCAAAACAATTTGGAAGAAACGATAAGGTGGTTATAAGTGACAACAAACCTGAGTTTAAATCAAGCGTCAAGAAGGATTTTTATGCCAAAAGGGGAATTTATACCAAACTAGTTATGTTGACACATCTCACCAAAATGGTAGAGTCAAAAGAAAGCACAAAATATCTTGAATGTTGCTAGAGCCTTGAGATTTCAAGCAAACTTGCTAATAGAAATTTTGAGGTGAATGCATTAAGATTGTTGCTTATGTGATTAATCGGATCCAAGCAAGTTGTTGAAAGGAAAAACTCCTTATGAGCTATCTTTCAGTGAAAACCTCAACTATGAGCATATTAAGGTATTTGGATGCTTAAGTTTTGCTAAAAGTAGGTCGATTGATAAATTTACCCCTCGGAGTAGTAAGTGCGTCTTAATTGAATAACCTTTTGGAAAGAAAAGGTGGAGATTGTATGACTTAGAGAGTCAAGATTCTTTTGAAAGTAGGGATGTGAGGTTTATTGAAGATGTTTTTCCTTTCAAAACCGCTTAAGCGAAAACAAGGACAAAATTGCAGCCCGCGACTTTAGAATAACACCCATTTTTCAAAAGATGAGTTAGGAGACCCCTTGATTAGAAAAGAAGGGTCGGCCCACTTGAAACATATAGAACGTCAATTGGATCAGGGGGAGAGTGATCCAAGCCAATGTAGGGTTGACTTAGAGGAAGACTCGACAATTAGGTTTGGAGTTGGACAGGAAGCGAATGAAGATAATGGGGTTGAACACTTAAGTGGAGGCTTAGGGCCGCAGGCATCACATGATGGGTTGGGTTATAGTGAGGAACAAGAAAAACAACATCAGCTTACTACACCATGTAGTCCAGAAGCTGTAGAATCTGAACATCAGCGGCAATCCATGCAGCCCAGCCTCATGTTGTAGAAGCTTAGAGGTCTGAATGGACTCAACAATTGACAACCTACCTAAATGATTATATTTGATATCATGCAAGTGTCAAAGATCCTATCTCTACTGTCTGGCCTCATCAAAAGGAGTCCTCCGGTACGCCCTACCCTTTACATAATTATGTGAGTTCTGTAAAGTTCTCTTCTTCACATAAAGTGTTTTTGTCAAGTATTATGAAAGTTGATGAACCTAGATTTTTCCATGAGGCTGTGAAAAACAGTAGGTTGCGAGAAGTTATGAATGAGGAAGTCAATGTCTGGTATCAAACAAGTACTTGGGATATTGTCAATCTTACCCCAGGAAAGAAATCGATTGGATGTAAGTGGGTCTATAAGGTGAAATACAATGCAAATGGGTCTATTCAAGGATGCAAAGGTAGACTTGTGATTCGTGGAGATCATAACAGAGAAGGTGTTTATTACAATGAGACTTTTGCACATGTTCCTAAAATGACAAACGTTTAGTGTTTTCTTTTTGTGGCCATAACAAACGGTTGGGAATTACATCAATTAGATGTAAACAAAGACTTCTTGCATGGGACCTTTATGAGGAAGTTTACATGAAGTTGCCACCAGGATATCATGCCTCCACTCTTGGAAAAGTCTACAAATTGAGAAAATCACTTTATGGGCTTAAACAAGCACCTTCGCAATGGTTTGGGAAACTCTCCTCTAAGCTTATGAGTATGGTTTTGTCAAGTCATACTATGATTACTCTCACTTTACATATCGTAAGGGAGGAATTTTTATGGCATTTCTTGTTTATGTTGATGACATTATTCTAGCCACTAATAATGTCCAATAATGTCAAAAGTTTAAGGGGCTTATTTGAATGCATGCTTTAGTATGAAGGTTGTCAGGATTGGGATTCAAGTTATGATCAATAAAGGTCCTTAGAATCGGGATCGTAGGATCGGATCGAGGATCGTAAGATTCTGCAAATAAATTAAAATTGTTATAGATGACTTGAAGTTTCCCGAGAAAAAACAATGTATTTCAAAAATTGTATAAAAAGCGATGATTTTCACTAATCCTAATATGATCTTAACCGATCCTAACCGAGTCTAGTACGATCCTAATCGATCTAGGGAGATTATGACCATTCTAACAAAAATAGACAATAGTTAGGATCGAACCGATCCTACCAATCCTACCGATCCTAACAATCCTACCGAACTTGACCGATCCTAGTACGATCCTAACAAGGAGTGATCCAGAAACAAGTTGGATTGTTTGGTCTTTTTTGGATCGTAGATCGTACGATCTTATGATCCTGATCGCGATTTTAACAGCCATGTTTAACATTACAGACTTGGGTGCCTCGAAGTATTTCTTAGGTATTAAGCTAGTAGCCTGGCATAAGGACAAAAAGGTTTGTTCCTTTGTCAATAGATGTATGCTGTAGAGATGGTAGATGACTGTGGTCTTCTAGGTGCAAAACCTACAACTTTTCCCATAGAGAAAAATCACAAGCTTGCTCTCGCTTAGGGAAAGGAATTACAAGATCCAACTTCTTACAGGAGGCTTATAGGAAGACTGATTTATTTAACCATTACCAGGCCAGCCGGACCTCACATATGCAATTCACATCCTGTCTCAATTTATGCAAACCCAAAAGAAGAAGCTATGGAGGTAGTAACAAGGGTGATATGCTATATTAAGGGATCATCAGGATAACGAATTCTGTTGCCATCAGAATATAACTTGCAATTAGTTGCCTATTGTGATTCTGATTAGGGAGTCTATCTTACTACAAGAAGATCCTTGACAGGGAACTTTGTCACACTTGGAGGACCGCTTATGTCTTGGAAGACTAAGAAGCAATCCACAATTTCTCTGCAAAAGCTTAATATTTTTCTGCGGCTACAACTACATATGAATTGATCTGGTTACGAACGTTTCTAGCTGTTTGGGATTTCCTCCAATGCAACCTATGAAGCTGTTATGCGACAATCAAACAACTCTACATATTACAAAAAATCAAATTTATCATGAAAGGACAAAACATATAGAGATTGACTGCCACTTTGTTCGTGAAAAGATTGAAGAGGGACTTCATTCAAAATTAATACTAAGAAACTACCTGTAGATATCTTTACAAAAGCGCTTGGTAGAGATCAATTTCATTGTTTGAAGTCCAAGTTGGCTATTGTTAGCCCTCATGCTCCTACTTAATGAGGAGTATTAGCAAATTAGTAGAGGTATAGTATATCTAAGTGTCCTAGTAAGGCTAGAACTGTTCTTGGAATCTTGTTTGGCTTATATAATTAGTGGTAGACTATCATTAAGCCTCTCCTACATATTACTTGCAAGACTTTTTGTATAAATACCCCATTAGTTCTTTGAGAAATAGAGTAGAAAATCAGATAGAGAATTTTGTCTACTACAAATATTCTTGCTATATCTAAATTTCATTAACTTTCCTATTTAAAATAGTAACTTTCCTATTTAAAATAGTGTAACTATTGTATCGTATAAAATATTTTTTTGTATTCATCTTTTCCATTTGTCTTTCTGTCATATGCAACAAATCATTTCTGTTTTGACCTATAGCTTTACTATTATAATTATGAAATGAATCATTTATACCATATAATGTATATTTTCAATTATACAATGTGTGTATGTTTGGGGAAGGGGGGGGGGGGTTCATTATATAGGTTGGATAAGAATACACCGTACTTTTTTCTTGTACAATAATATAGAGTGCCTGAATTAAAATGTCATTGAACTTGTCTTAAATGTAAAAGATGACCGTAAAAATTTTCTAGTTAATTTGTTGTCACTGGACTCAATGAAACTAACCAAAAGACCATTACGATAACCTGATACAAGTTGTCAAGTTCAAATTTATTTTTGATATATTTTTTAGGGAAATTTCATTTGGTAGGCTTCAACTTTTGCCTATTCCAAGTTGTCAACCACTTTTTAAACTATTCCAAGTGGTACCCTTATTTTGAAAATTATTCCAAATGGTAGGCTTATTTTGAAAATTTGAAAAATTATTCCAAGTTTTCAAGTATTTTAAAAACTATTAATAGTTGTCAAATGCTTTAAATATTATTTAAAGTGAGTTGGTTGTGAGATTGATAGTTTTTAAAGTGTTTGAAAACATGGAATAATTTGTAAAATTTTTAAAATAAGCCTACCATTAGAAATAATTTTCAAAATAAGTCTACCACTTGGAATAGTTTAAAAAGTAGTTGACAATTTAGAATAAGCAACAGCTGAAGCCTACCAAATGAAATTTCCCTATTTTTCTTTTTTATGTTGAATTCTCCCTCTCCTCATCTCACATCCTCATCCAACCATCTTTATCCTCATCATGTAGCATTCAACTCATGAAAGTAAAAATCCAACATTTAATTTGAAAAAAAAAAAAGCATCATTCCCCGCTTCAATCTTCATCTTTGATTCCTCAATTTTGGCCTCCAAGTTAAAATTATAAAACAACTAAACACCACTACCACATACAAATTCTCTCTCCAAAATCTCCAAAACCTCAAAAATGGAGGTCAAAGGCAAAGACCTGGCAGTAGGTAATCATACACCTTGAAGTTGAAAATTTACTAAATTTTGCGTCCCCAAATTAGAGGCGATGTTTGATGAATTTTCGAAGACCGACACATAACTTGATTTTGCTGTAAGGCTGAACGTAGAGCTCATTTCTTAGTGCTTGAATTAGTGGGGTTACGGAAACAACAAACCTCTTGCCATATACATATGACATAGGCATATAAACAAGCCTGCAGTAGCTCATCATCTTCCCTGAAATATGAGCAATAATGTCGGATTAGATAGAGCTAGCTTTGAGCCCTTACCATAGAGAATTATAGTGGAAACATTGACAAACGTACCTGGATGGATCGGAAAGATGGTAGGGAGAAGCCAAGACTCAGGTGGCATTGGGTTACACCCATCCCATTCATACACTCCAAGAACCTGCGTCAACGCCAAATGTCAAATCATAGAATAATCAAACGAATAAATGCGCACACAAATGTGAGCACCAAAAAATTTTCGTTCAACCATGTTCAAATTAGGACATGTTCGGTTTAGATGAAGCTTGGGTCAAATACACTTTAGGTATGCTACAGTAGCTTCGGTCAGACTTGGTTATGGAAAGGTTTGCTTTACTCGGGTATGATTTAGTTTAAATTTCAAGTTATATTGACAAGCATATACATGGCTACCACATCTATGGTACATATATGTACATATATATTTGAATTGTGTGTATGTCTATACGTACAAGGTCAAAAAATAAAATATAATTCCTGTTTTACATTGTGAATATAACTTGTCTATGCAACCGAATGGAAAAAGGAAAGATTGACAAACCGTTAGCCAGAACTTGCCCCAAGAAGGGATTCCAATTGCGCCACCATGGTCAAGAATCCATTTGCGACCCCTGGACATAGCGTTCTCCTCACCATCATCAGGGCCTTCTCCAAGCAATCGCAAAGCTATGTAATTAACTACTGAACCTAAGATGGTGCTGGGCCCTTCCAAGAAAAATCCCCATCCTCCATCTTCGCTCTAAATGTTCCAAATATTCAATTTAATTTTATGAGTGGATAGTTACAAATAGTCAAAAAGTATAACTCTTTATTGTCTAGGGTAAGGGAGCTGAGAAATTATGTTACGATAGTACCTGGCAGTTGTATAAGTATCGTTTCATCTCTTTCTGATGTTCTGGAGAAAAGACATTATTAATTGATCCTGTGATATATAAAGTGATCACCTGAAATTGAAAATTTATTATGTTAACTTAAGTCCAAATATTCCCTTTTAATTTCTTTTGCAATTAAGATAAACATATCTAACCAAAATCAACATATAAGAAGCCATTGACATTATTGTATGGGGTCGTAAATTTATGAAAATTACAATTAGGTTTTATAGAAAAATTTTTTTGCAAACTAATCTTTACTTGACAAAATGTTGTCATATCAAAATCATCATGTAAATAGCCATTCGATGGAAAGCAGGAAATGCTAAGAATATGGAGCATATGCGTAGTGGGAGTAATAGAATTTCATGCTTGATAATAAATGTGTCTTTATTGTTCTTGAGGAATGGAAGATAATAGATTTGATGGAATAGTATGATAATAATAACAACCCAAGAAAAATACATCAAAAGCTTAATCGTTTATGGAACTTGATATATTCTTGGATAAAAGATGGCCAACCACCAAGAATTAACACCCCACCATGTTAGATAAAGGAGAACCACCACTAATCAATAAATGAATGACTTGATTTCAACACCATTAACAATGCAATGGATACCATAACTTTTGGTTAAATTTTTTTCTGGTACCCCAACTTTTCAAAACTCATTTTGGGGTATCCATACTTTTAAGATTAGTAATTATTAGGTACTTTTCCGATCATTAATTTTATTAAGTGACCGAAATGTCCTTATTCTTCCATTCCTGAAGAAATGCTTTCGAAGAAGAAAAAAAAGGATATTTCGGTCACTTAATAAAATTAATAGCCGGAAAAGCACCAAATAATTATTAATTCAAAAAGTAAGGGTACCTCAAAATGAGTTTTGAAAAGTTAGGATACCAAAAAATAGTTTATCCAAATATTGAGGTACCTTCGAGTAATTTTTTGAAAATTTATAAGTATGACACTTTTCTATGTTATCCGACCTCTCTTTTCCTTATTCAATATGTAATTTTTTAAAATTTTAACTCATTAGAGGGTGTAGGTGCATATTTCACTGAGTATCATATAAGAATTAGTTGATTAGGGGCAATTAATGTTTAAAACTTAGGGTTCGTTTGGACTTTGGAAAACAACATGGAAAAAAAATTATTTTGGAAAATGAAAATCTTTCCTTTGTTTGGATTGAAGAAAAAGGAATGGAAAAAAAATAGTTGGAAAATTGCATGGAAAATTTGGAGTAACAATGAATAAAAAAATTTCCCTTCAAAAATGAAAAGAAAGTTGGGAGAAAAATTTTGGATCAAAGCCAATCTTTCTTTTCATCCTCTCTCTAACTTGTTTCTCTCTCTCTCTCTCTCTCTCTCTCTCTAACTTTCTTCTCTCTCTCTCTAACTTTCTTCTCTCTCTCTCTCTCGTTCTTTCTCTTCTCTCTTCTCTCTTCTGTCTTTCTCTCTCTCTAAGTATCTTCTCTCTCTCTCTCTAACTCTCTTCCCTCTTTCTCTTGCGCATTCTCTCTTCTTTCTCTCTAAGTCTCTTCTCTTTCTTCTCTCTCTCTCTCTCTCTAACTCTCTTCTCTCTCTCTCTCTCTAACTAGCTATTCTCTCTCTCTCTCTTTGTCTCTATCTCTCTCTCTCTCTCTCTCTAACTCTCTTTCTCTAACACTCTTCTCTCTCTTTCTCTCTCTAACACTCTTCTCTCTCTCTCTCTAACTCTCTTTTCTGTCTCTTTCTCTCTCTCTCTCTCTCTCTCTCTCTCTCTCTCTTTTCTCTCTCTTTGTTACTCTTTCTATCTCTCTAATTCTCTTTTCTCTCTCTCTTTCTCTTTCTCTCTCTCTCTAACTTTCTCTCTCTAACTCTCTCTTTCTCTCCCAAATCACATCATATGATCTAAAAAAATGAAACTTGATATTCACAAGTTTTCTTGCAAATTTTATTTTTCCATGTATTTTTCTTCAAACCAAACAAGGAAAAGAAAATTGAATACAAAATCAATTTTTTCCCTTCAAAATTTACTTAAGCCAAACAAGAGAAAAAAATTTACTTTACCCCAAAATTTTTTTCCTCCTGATTTTTTTCCACGATATTTTTTTTCCATCCTGTTTTCCTAGGTCCAAATGGACCCTTAAGTTTTAAGCAGTTCTCTTGACTAAAATATTTCCAACCAACAATCTAAAGAATATAAGAAGACAGGACTAAATGAAATTATCAATAAAGAGGTAAAACAACGAAGAAATATGTAGCCACGTTTAATATTATTCCTGCCTATTGTTTCAATTCTTATTGAGGCTAAGAATTACGGTCAAAAACCAAATGATATCAGTCAAACTAATGCATTAAAATATTAATGAAAACCACTAGAAATCAATACTAGTAATATACACCCAATACTCAATAAAATTAATTAAGTTGTTTGTTTCAATTCTCATCGAGGGTTGAAGAATATAACAACTTGGTAGTGGTTACAAAATCCAATGGTTAAACTTTTGACTTGATGTAGTGCATTTCTAAATTTAGATTATTATATCGCACAGCCCATAATTTGTATTATATGATCTCATCTTCCAGAAATTAACAATTGTATGGCACCAATTTTGAAGCTAATAATAAACTTCTATTCCTAGATTTCCATGTTAATAAGCGAATGTGACTCTCTTTCCATGAACATTTTTTGCTCTTAAAAGTACATGATTCAAAGAATTGATGGCAACTGCGGAAATAACGTTTTACCAAATATATCCTAGTAACCTAATTAATTTAAGTAGTTCCTCTATATAGCTAATACCTCTAACCAACTAATCTTTGACAAATATTGTAATTTCTCCCGTTGCCATTGACCAATCTATCAAGAATAGACTTAAATATAGTTAAGTAGATAATTAGAAAAAATATATAAAAAATAAAGAAAAGAAACTTACAAAAGAAGGGAGGAAGAACGTTGCGCCAGTAAATTCACCAGGCCAGTGGCCATCGTGGGCTTGGATTGATGAAAAAAAGCTCATGGCTCTTCTAAGAGTTATCATCACTGCTTCATTTGTTATTTTGTCAGTCTCATTCAATTTTATTGGTGGGGGTATTGCGATATTCAAATTCTCTCGCCTCAACTGCATAACAATAAAATGATAAGACTGTTATATGCTTATTGAATGCGTTGAAGTATTGCATTACCTTTTTTCTCAAAAAAATATGATGGCAAAAAAATTTTGATTGAGTTTTTTTGGAAAAAAATATATCTCATAAAATACGTTGTAGCAAAAAAAAATATACTGGGAGTGGAAATCGAAAATAGAACCTAAGTATGTTTTGGGACAATGGTATGTCATAGGTCTCATTTGTAACTCCAACTCAATTTTTATCTAATCGAAATTTTATAGAGAGAGAGAAAGAAAGAGAGAGAGAGAGAGTAACCAAACGAGTAGTATCCCCGTCTTCCAAGCTCAGCATCGTGATTCAACTCTTCGTGCACATAGAAAGAAATTCTAGTTTACTAGAAATTGTGGGGGTTTATGGGCCATGTTTATCATGGACAACTTGGTGCATACCCCTTGCCTCCTAGCTTGTGAGGGTTACTAGTGGATACCCCTAGGGGACATATATAGACAAGCGTTCGTGCACATGCGAACACACACACACACGCACACATATAAATGTATAAATATATACGAAGTAACGTGGTTTATACTTTTTGGAGATGATATCATGCTCATCGATGAGTATAGAAAAAACTCAATGACATGGTGGACCTCTAGATAGAAACACTGGAGTCTAGGGGTTTCTAATTAAGTAGTTCAAAGAAAGAATATATGGTGCATCCGTTTAGTGGTCTTAACGACGAGTATCACATTCAACAAGTAAACGTCGGTGGAGTGGTCTTGATAACGAGTATCACATTCAACAAGTTTAGGCACCTCGACTCTATTTTATGATGTAATGGTGAAATTAACGAGGATATTATGCATCGAGTTAAGTTGAGATCGCAAAAGTGGGAGGCGGCATCAAGAGTATTGTTTAATAAGAGAATTCCACGTAAACTTATAGGTAAGGTGTACCTGAGAGTAATTAGACCGACAACGTTGTATAGTATTAAGTATTGGGCCACTAAGAAGATATACTGCCAAAGTTTAATGTAGGTGAGATGAAGATGCATTGGTAGATATATGGATACTTAGTTGAAGAGATTAGGACCGTCGTGCGTTGAGATAAACTAATGGTTGTCGCGATTGAGGAGAAGTTAAGAGAGAGCATCTTGAGTTGGCTTGGGAATGTCTCTAGGAGAATGCAGATGAACCTGTTAGGAGATGTGAACAGATCATGATTAACCTGGGCATCGAGGCATATAAGACCTAAAATGTCAGTCAGAAAAGTGACTAGGACATATTTGAAACTCCTAGGCTTAGAGTAGGACATGACACATGATAAGGGACTTTGGCGAGCTAGGACTAAGGTTGTAGGGTGAGATTGGCTAGTAAGGCATTGTGATAAATCCTAGTTTGTTGTCCTCCATCTTTTGAGTATGTGACATAAATACATTCAATTCCAACTCACCTACATTAAGCTTACAATGATATAATCCCTTTATACTTCTATCACCCTCTTTAGCTCTTACTTTTCCTTCTTTTCATTTCAATGATTTTTCAAATTAGGTTCTCTTTTTGTTGCAGTTGGTTTTTTCAAAGATATTTTCAAAAAGATTTCTCTTGTATTCGCAAGAATTAGCCTCTTCATGAACATTAGTGATGTATTTCAGCCCACGCCAACCCCAAGGGAGAAAGCCCAAGTCATCTGCAAGGAGGTAGAACGGGCCAAAGGAGAAGAATATAGTGTGGAGGCCCAAAGGCCCATCCATATGGTGTGCAGTTTGTTCCAAGATGACGTCCAAACATCCTAGAAGCTTCAAGTCCACGTTGAAAGGCCCAAGTACAAAGTCCAAGTTGAATTTCACAGTCTTGACCATTTCAAGATGAAGTTCACAGTTTTGGCCTTTTTAGTTTAAAGTTCACATTTTGGGTGTTTTACTTATTAGTAGCAAGTTTTATATTAAATTTTTATTATTATTTGTTGCCTGAGATGCCAAGTAATGTCTATAAACTCGGACATCAAGTTAGAAGAGTCTAGAATAGTATAGAATGTTCTAGAAGAGTCTAGATAGGCGTGTGGTGTGGTTTTGACGCCAAGCTAGAATAATCCTATATTAGGTTGGCTTATTTCGTAACTAATCCATCTTGGGTTAGGAAAACCAAGTTCTAGAAAGATTAATATTGTTGTAACTAACTTCCCTTAGGATAAGGAATTCAAATCCTAGGAGGAGAGAGTTGTTAGGCATGTACTAGTAGGATTTGGATGACTTGCACGCCAAGTATAGAGTCCTCGGAGTTTTAGGATTTAGTCTAGTATAAATAGCATAGCTTGTAATCGTTTCAAACATTCAACTATGAATTATGAATATATCCAAGCTTTTGGTTAACCTTGAGTGTTTCTTAAAACCTCGTTTGATCTTCTATTGTATCTTGATTTGCAAATCAAGTGGTGATGAAGAGCTTGTTCCTAAACCTAGAAGGTGTTTCTGTAACTAGGTGGAAGAACAAGTAGCCCTAGGGATTGTCTTGTGGTGTTTTTGTATCAAGTTCAATTCCCTTGAACTATACTTTTATCTTTCTATCCTTTAGTTAGATAAAGAACTCTAAGGGTATCAAATCTCACAAAATCTCTCTCAAACTCTCTCTCTCAAAGACCTCACGTCACTCTCTCAAACTCCCTCACAAACATTCGTTCTGTTATTCCCTCCAACATTCGTCAATCCCTCTCTCAAACCCTATTCCATACTCTCTCAGAAATCTCTCAAACTCCACAAAGATCTCTCTTTTCACGTGAATCTCCCCTACCCTGACTGTTTTCACATGAAGAACCCTAGTCTTAGATTGGTTGCACGTTATCCCCTTGATGTGTAATTGATCAAACCCTAGCCTTTGATTTGATTGTACATCATAATTTTGGTATTAGAGCTTATGTTTCCCTTAGTGCAACCCAAACGCCCCAAACACAATCACCAACACCCCAAACACGTTCCACCAAATACGTTCCCTCATCCATCCATCCTCATGGCTACTGGCAGCAACATCTACAACGACAATGCTACTACTGAGCAACTACTGCAGGAGAAAGCTTAATTGCAAGGAAAGGTGGCATACATTTCAAAACAACTCGAAAGATACATGCATCTGCAATTTAGGGACCCTAGAGAACTTGAAGAGGAGGACTCCTACAAGAGTCCTAGTGAAGCTGAGCATCCATGAGCTCAACTAGGAGACCACGTCACCCACAGCATGAACAAATAGGAGAAAGACTCGACTTTAAAGTTGATATTCCTGAATTCGAAGGTAATCTTGATCCTGAAGTCTTTCTTGATTGGATTCAAACTGTTGAAAGAGTTTTTGACCTAAAAGATGTTCCTGAAGAGAAGAAGGTCAAATATATTGCTTTAAAGCTCCAAAAACATGCTAGTATATGGTGGAATAATCTTGGGAGAAGATGAAGAAGAAACTTCACTCTACTATAGAGGTGTGATCTAAAAGAAGAAAAGATCAAAAACTAGTATACTTCACTCTAAGTTTCTTCCTGTGAGTTACTTCAAAGACAACTACTATAAGCTACAACAACTTGCCCAAGGGAACAAAAGTGTCTAAGAATACACTAAAGAATTTGAGCATCTACTATAGAGGTGTGATCTAAAAGAAGGTGAACCTCGAACCCTTGTGAGATATCTAGGTGGATTGAACGAAAGCATAAGGTATGTTGTGGAGCTTCAACCTTATGATACACTTGATGAATTCAGTACTTTGGCTAACAAAGTGAAACAACAACGAAAGAGAAGGGGAAAGGAGGCGGCAAGCAGAAACTCTAGCTCACAAACAACCCCGTACTCACCCCAACCCTATACTCCACAAAAGAGCCCCATCCCCTCCCAAACGTCGTCCACAAAAGCAGAACAAATTACGCCTCAAACCGTCCTCAAACCCATCTAAGTCACGTCGATGGATAAGAGGAGGTGTTTCAGATGTCAAGGTCTCGGCTATATAGCCTCTAAATGCCCCAACAAGAGAGCCATCACCCTCATGGAGTTTCAAAATGCTCTCTTCGAACCTGAACCAGAAGATGTGGAAGAAGAGGCATACGCTGGTAGTGGAAGAACCAGATCAAGGAGAGATGCTGGTTGTAAGGAGAGTTCTTAGTATCTCTCTCATTCCTGAAGATCAACAAGAACGGGAAGCCATCTTCCATTCTCATTGTACTATCAAGGAGAAAGTTTGTTCTTTGATTATTGATGGTGGAAGTTGTACTGACGCAGCTTCTCTTACTATGGTGAACAAGCTTCAGCTCCCAACTAGCCCCCACCCTTCGCCATACACCTTCCATCGGCTCAACCAGGGTAAAGGCTTACAAGTGAATCAACGTTGTTTGGTAAGCTTTTCTATTGGCAAGTCTTATCAAGATTCACTATGGTGTGACATACTACCTATGGATGCCTGTCATATTTTGCTTGGAAGACCGTGGTTATTTGACAGGAGTGTAATGCATGATGGAAGGAGCAATACCTACACTCTCATGGTTCAAAATAAGAAGGTAACCCTATCTCCTCTAAAAACATCCAAAACGTCCCAATCTCGAATGAGTGATCAAAATCTCATCACTTTTATGACCACTGAACGCCCTGAGTTTAGTGAGCATAAGGAGATCATTCTATCAGTCCTAAACACAAACCCTAGCCATGAAAGTCCCACAAAGGAACCTGCTCTCGTCCACCCTCACGAGATCCCAGACGAGAAAATCCCAGAATAACCCCCTCAACGTGAGATCCATCACAAAACTGATCTTGTTCCTGGATCTGTTGTGCATAATGAGCCTACATCTCACATGTACCCTAGTGGCATTCAAGAGGTTCAAAAGCAAGCTGATGATCTTCAAGCAAAAGGTATGATCAAGGAGACCCTCAGTCCATGTGACGTTCCTATCCTTTTGGTTGCAAAGAAGAAGGGAAACCAACGTATGAGCATCAACAAGATCAATATCAAATACAGGTTTCCTATTGCTAGAATTAGAGATCTAAGAAGTGGGTACTACCAGGTTCGAATTCAAGAAGGTGATGCTGCTATCAAAACTAAAGGAGGTCTCTATGAATGGTTGGCCATGCCTTGTGGTCTAACTAATGCTCTTTCTAATTTATTGAGACTAATGAATCAGGTTTTGAAGCCCCTTAGTAGCAAATGTGTTGTTGTCTACTTTGACAAGAAAAGAAAGAAAGTATGGGTTCATGCCAAGAAGAAAAAAGACCCTCCAAGTTTGAGGACAAACTCTTCTCAACAAAGGGGGAATGATGTTTCAGCCCATGCCAAACCAAAGGGAGAAAGCCCAAGCCATCTACAGGGAGGTAGAACGGGCCAAAGGAGAAGAATATAGTGCGGAGGCCCAAAGGCCTATCCAAATAGTGTGCAGTTTCTTCCAAGAGGATGTCCAAACATCCTAGGAGCTTCAAGTGCACGTTGAAAGGCCCAAGTACAAACCCAAGTTGAATTTCACAGTTTTGACCATTTTAAGAGGAAGTTCACAATTTTGGCCTTTTCAGTTTAAAGTTCACATTTTGGGTGTTTTACTTATTAGTAGCAAGTTTTATATTAAATTTTTATTATTATTTGTTGCCTGAGATGCCAAGTAATATCTATAAACTCGGACATCAAGTTAGAAGAGTCTAGAATAGTATAGAATGTTCTAGAAGAGTCTAGATAGGCGTGTGGTGTGGTTTTGACGCCAAGCTAGAGGAAGTTCTTCAGAACAATCCCAAGCTTAAGGCTCATGCTCTCTCAACCCCCCACATCTCTTCTTTAGGAAAAATAATATTCCATACGAGCTTGATATTGGATGAAATTAAGGGCTAAGAAATAAGGACTACATTGTGATTGCAACATGAAGGTGGTAGTTATAGTACTGTGATAACTTGAGAAGGATAGTGAGACATTTAATTCGAGACAGTATGTGATAACTGATGCTTTTAAGTGGCCATTTGTTGTTCGATCCTTGTGTCTTCAGGTGCATATGGTGCTGAAAAAGCATTATGTTATTGGAAATTGCCTAGTTATGGGGAGGGGGGTAGGAAATTGTAAAGAATGGCCCAATATAATATACTGGTTAAGGCTTCTTGTGTCTTTGTTGTTCTGTGAGTGCTTTATTAAATCGTTAAATTGTGATTGTATTCATTAGGTTTGATGCCTCAGAAGTACTAAGGGTACAGCTATGTATTAACTTTCCTTACCCTTTCTCTCGGCTTGCTTGAGGGAAGAAGGGATGACCTTATTCTACTTAATTTTTAATTTCTACCAACTTTTTCATTTGCTATGAGAGTTAATTCAAGAGGTAATTTCTGATAATCTCTTCTAAACTATTGCAAATTCATATGTATGTAGCTGGATCTAGGGGATTTTCTGGTCTTGTTTGCCACATCAAGAGGTAATTTCTCCATTTACATAACAGTCATTTATTTGTTTCAAGAGGTACCCTAAGAGAGTTGATTAAGAGGTAGTTTCTGACTTCAATTTGTATTCGTTGTGGCTATGCTTTGTCAGACTCTGGATGTGATGCTTTTAAGCCTTGTATGTCAGTGTCATTTATGAAGTAGCTTAAGCAGTTTCATAATATTTAGCGTTGTTGCTGTCTTTTTTTTCAATAAAAAAAAACAATAATAAACTGGACACTGGCATATGCAGGCCTATGAGTAATTTTGACGAGATGGAATGCCCTTATCAGCACATGCATAACAAGAAGTCACAGGTATGATTATCCTTATCTTAATTAAGTGACTTTTTATCTTGAGCGAGATCTGTATTGGTTGATTCCATAAAAGCTTCACTGGTCCTATGCTTTGGCAAAAAAGAGGACCTCTCTGGTTAGGACTCTTCAGAGACATTTAAACTCTTTAGTAGCGTAGAGGAAAATATGAGGGCTGCAACTAAAATGTTGGAGAAGTTGGAGGTGCAGAGAGACATTGAATTGAAAGATCCGAGTGTAAAGAAGGTGGAGGAGTTGCTAAAGAGAAGAAAGAAGCAAAGAAATGAAGGTGGGTCCTCTGCTAGAGCATTTGGGGAGCCCACTCCTAAGGAGTTGGCTGAGCAAGCAGCTGTGATGAGAAATATATCTTTTGAGCTAATTTCAGATTTATTATAAGAAACCCTAGTGCTTTGGGCAACAAAAATATGTGTTGCCTTTGAGAGGAATATGTATAGGCTACTACATTAACTTGAAGTTCAAATATTCTTTGGCAACAAAAAAAATTGGTTGCCCAAATTCACTAAGGCAACAAAATTATTTTGTTGCCCATAAAAGATGCTTTGTCATACTAATTTCGAAAATTTGTTTCCCTGACATGGGGCTTCGGAGATAGTACTGCAAAGTTAGAGGGCAACAAAAAATTAAATAGTCTAAGGCAACAAATATTTTTGTAGCCAAAGATGATTTTTTTTTGTCGTGATAGTTTGTCATTTCAAAGAACATGACTTGATCATTCCTTAAATTTATTATTTTTTAATCATTCAAGAAAACAAAAGTTCTTTAAGCCACAATATATGTGATGCATTTTTTATACCAGAGCCCTTTGATGAGCTATGTTATATTTATGGACACAAGAACCATATAGGCATTTATATATGTTCTTTTGTTTTCTATTAAATAATAATTTGTGAATTATATGTTTCTTATAGGTCGATGACAATAATTTGTCACTCCCACACATTTTAGATAAACCTAAATCATATATAACTATGCTTTAGTCATTTTACTATATATTTTCAATGTACATCACAACCAAGTAGTTGTTAAATCAATAATACTATTTATCTTTGAGTTGTACTCACATAATATTATGATAGAGATAAGTTCAAATAAATATCTTATTTGTGTTGATGAACTAATTTGGTTTGAATGTGTACTGTTTTTTCATAAGAGAACAATATACCAATCGAACAAAATTAGATTTAAAATTAATTTTTTTCTTGCGATGTCGTCTGAAATTTCTATTCGACATTTAAATTTAAAATTGGTTTTTATTATTGTCGGGTTAGCGTGTGCGCAGCACGCGTTGGCCAGACTAGTTTGATAAAATTCTTTTCCATTTCATAAAGTCCATGACGGGAATAGATAATGATATTAAAGCTATAATAGACCTCTTCCCATGATTGAATTTCATTCCCAATTGACGCCAAACTTCAGGACTAATATTAAAATTGATATTGAAACTATAATACACGTCTCTCATTCATGTCAAAGGTACATAGACCCTTACGTTTCCTTTGTAATTATAGCTTCAATTTCAGTTTTAAATTTTAACCTTAGTCTTGTAGTGTGGCGCCGATTGGGAGAGAAATTTAAACATAGGAAGAAAAAAAGGAACAGGGCACGATCCTTTTTTCCCCCAAACTTTCACAACAAAGAAAAAATATGTTTGCCCAACAAATTTATACTAGTTTGGGCAACAAAAAAATTATTATTGCATTAATTTAAAATAAGGCAACCAAATAATTTTGTAGTTAAACACACTATATGTGGCAATAATTTTTTTTTTTTTGTTGCAATTGATATAGATATATAGGGCAACAATTTAAATAAAACTGGTTGCCTAAGTGATGGAGGTCCTCCATCAAACATCCAAAGTCCAGGGCCAAACGATCAAGGTCCAGTGTCAGGAGCAACAATGACCTCACCAACATCAGCATCAAAGCCGTCATCAGCAACATCCAACACTAACATCCATGAGTGTTTTATGATAGTTCAGCATGTCATGACGACGTCAAACAACAACAGCAACAACAACAATAGCAGCCAGCCAAGGAGGTTATTTCTCAATTCCATATCTTTGGATTGAGGGGTTCACAAGCTATTTTGAAGACTTCACTTCTGAGCTATTGAGGTCTTTCCAGCTCAGTGAAGGCATTTCCCCATTTTTCTAGTTTTGAGGTCCAATATGAAGACTTCATTTCCGAGCTATTGAGGTCCTTCCAGCTCGTGAGGTGATTCAGCAGTCTTATAATAATGAGGACGCCTTTTGTAGTCTTTTATTTCTCTTTTATTTTAAAGTTACTTGATGTAATCCAGCAAGTAATGATCTTTAAGCAGCACATTAAGATTGTTAGGTAGCTTAATGCTTAACTAGGAAGTGGCTTGGGCATTAGGAAAGCTCTAATCAGCTAGCTCAACCCTAGGTATATATATCTTGTATTAGGTAGCTTGTGAGAGGTTAACAAATCTGTGATATCAATAGCATTTTGAGTGCCTTGTTGAGCCTCTTGCTTGTGAGTGACGTTAAACTCTCAATTGGTTAATTCTACTTGAGTGTATAGGATTTGGCAATCCTAGTGGTGCGTGTAGAGCTTGGTGACTTCGATGGTGGTGTGTCTGTATCCATTGAGGTAATCGAGTCTATTGCCCTTGTAGTTCTTGTTGTGGTGTGCTTGTATCAACTCGAGCACAAGTCTATCTTTCATTTTTGTTTTGATGGTTGCTCCTCTTCATCCGATCACATTTAACAACATCATCCATTGATCCATATTGGTTTGAACCCTGTTTTGTGTTTATCGCATCATTCAACTATTGTGAGGCCCCAAAATTCCAGTGTAGTGTTTCCGTGTGGTGTCTGTGAGGTCATCACTCTGATCATTGCGACCTTGCATATATCATCTTGGTATCAGAGTTGTGTTCTATCTTGGAGAGAGTTTATTTGTGTAGTTCATGATGTCGGGCAGTAGTAGAACACCTCAGGAAGTAGCGGAGCAAGCTTTGAAAGATAAGGAGGAATTGGAGAGGAAAATGAAATTTATGAGTGATCAGTTGCAATATTATATTCGGTTGCATAGGCGTGAGATCAATAGAGAGATTGACGAGGAGTTTGAGGAAGAAGAAGAAGAAGAGGAAAATCCCATTATTAGATTCGGGCGAGGAAGTAGAGGTCCTAGACATTACAGAAGAAGGAGGCATGTTAGGAGGTCACCTAGGATTGGTGGAGATGAAGCTAGTAGTAGGAGTGATAGAGAAGAAAGAAGGGAAGACAGAAGAGTTGAGAAGTTGGATTTCAAGCTTGATATTCCTGAGTATGGAGGAGAGTTGGATCCTGATGTATTTTTGGATTGATTACTATTGGTAAATTAACGTTCCACTCTACATTTACAAATTGTGGAGAGAGTGTTTGATTTGAAGGAAGTGTCTGAGGAGAATAAGGTGAAATTGGTTGCTTTGAAATTGATGAAGTATGCATCTACATGGTGGAATAACTTGCAGAGGAGGAGAGAGGAGATAGATGAAGCTAAGGTCAATACTTGGGTTGAGATGAGGCAGAAGCTGAATGAGAAGTTCTTACCTAAAAATTACATGAAGGAGAATTATTCGAAGCTTCAACACTTGATCTATGGTAGCAAATATGTTGAGGACTACACCAAGGAGTTTGAGCATCTTCTATGGAAGTGCAACATGAAGGAGAATGACGTTCAGACCTATGTGAGGTATCTTGCAAGATTGAATGATAACATCAAGAATGTTGTTGAGTTGTAGGTGTATAATTCACTTGATGAGTTGAGCTCTTTGGCTCCTAAGGTTGAGCAACAGAAGAAGGCCCAAAGGAAGGAAAATGGAAGCAAGTACCCAGCCAAAACCTATCCTCAAACCAAGCCAGACCCTTACAATAAATCCTACAACCCACTTCAAAGAACCTATCCACCTCCATAACCTCAAACCAGATATCCAGCCCCTAAACCAACTCAAACACAACCTCAAAACCCCCCACAAAGAACCCCAGTCCCTACCAGTCGAGCATTCCCTAAGAGGAGGTGTTTTAGATGTCAAGGTCTTGGACATCTAGCATTAGAATGTACCAATAGAAGAGTGGTTACTTTGACAGAATTTCAAGCAACACTATTGAAGAGTGGACATCTTGAGTCAGTTGTAGAGGAAGAGCAGTTTGATGAACTTTAAGGAGATCCTGTGTATGATGAAGAAGAAGTTGAGGCGAGACCAGATGAGGGTGAAATGCTAGTGATCAGGAGGATCCTCAGCAATTCAGTAGTTGATAAGGAAGCTGAACAGAGGGAGAACATCTTTCACACTCGGTGCACAGTTCATGGGAAGATATGTTCATTGATAATTGATGGAGGAAGTTGTACAAATGCAGCCTCAGAAACTATGGTGCAAAAGCTCAATTTTCCAACCAGCCCTCACTCAACACCTTACACCATTCAGTGGTTGAGTCAAAGCAAAGGTATCAAAATCTCATCTAGATGCCTTGTGAATTTTTCCATTGGTCCTGTTCATAAAGATGAAGTTTGGTGTGATGTTATACCTATGGATGCCTATCATTTGTTATTGGGAACACCTTAGTTGTTTGATAGACTTGTTAACCACAATGGAAGAGCCAATACCTATTCCCTTAACCTGAACCACAAAAAAGATTGTCCTTACCCCACTTAAACCATCCCAGCTCACAAAAAAGAACCAAAAACCTCATTGTTGAACCATCCCTTAATGTGATTTTGCCAGCTGAATATCATGAGTTCAATGAACTGAGAGAGCTTATTTTGCTTGACATTGAGGATGAACTAGCCAACACCACCCTCCCTTGTGGCTCTTGATAGTAAGTGTCGATAATTGTTAGTAATTGGAACATGTGATTAGTGGTTTGAAACTTTGTTAGGATTGGGTTAGTTTGAGTATGTGTTTGATGTGGTGGAATGCAAAATCCCTTGGTTAGTCTCTTGATAGTAAGGTTCATGTTATAATATTCATGCTAGTACTAAGTTTATCCATGTTGTTAATATTAGTAAGTTACTTCTATTTTATTACTAGGGTTCATGTTGTAATAAATATTTCATGTTATTAAGTTCTTGATATTATCGAGTTTCATTATATTACTAGGTTCATACTATTACTTTGAGGTTCACTTTATTAGTAAGTACTTTGATTACTAAAATTATTAAGTTCGCATTACTAGTGTTACTGAGATGTTCATATAATTATTATCAAGTTTTCATAATAATATTATTAAGTTTTGTGCTATTAGTAAGTTTTTCGTATTATTATAAGTTATTATCAAAGTTTCATAAGTTATTATTAAGTTTCATGATTTTATTATGTTTCGTATTATTATTATTAAGTTTTTCTAAACTATTATTAAATTTCGTGATTTTATTAAGCTTCGTAGTATTATTATGTTATTTCATTATTATAAAGTTTCCATGACATTATTGGATTTCCATATTATTTTAAAGGTTCATGTTATTATTATAAGGTTTCGTGTTGTTATTATTATTATTATTATTATTATTATTATTATTATTATTATTATAAGGTTTCGTGTTATTATTATTATTATTACAAAGTTTCGTATTATTATAATTATTATAAAGTTTCCTGAAAGTTTCATATGTTTTAGTATTAAAGTTTCATATACTTTGTTATTAAAGTTTTTATAAAGTTTTCATGTTGTTATATGGTAATGAGGATATTATGTTCCAAAAACCCTACGTAATATTATAATTAAAGTATTAGTATCGGGTTATGGTTTTAAATGTGTTGTCCCGATTTTATTATTTTACATTTAGAAAATGTGTGTTGTGATGTTCTTGTTTTCTTAATAGTTACGTTGGATACATGGTTAACTAACTTATAAGAAAAGGGTAAGGTTGGGGTATGGTAGGATTAGTGCATAACTAACTTTCGTAGAAGTTGAGTATTAATTTTAGAAGTTTATATTCTAATTCTAGGTCCGAGCGAGACGACGCGATAGTTAGCTCCCGTGTGTAAGTGTTGTAGTAAAGAGAAGTTGTTCAGGTAATGTCTATGTCCTAATCCCCTTTGCGATGCCCTTTTATCTGTTTTGTGATTTTAATCTGTTTTATGAAGCTTGCATCCCGCACGGGGATTTTCTGTAAAGTTAGAATATTTGATTTGGATGTCTGTAAGTTCTTTTCTGAGTTGAGTAAAACGTGACAGTCTTTTAAACTCTGAGTTTTATTATGTCAGTTTTGGAAACTGGGTTGGGTTTTAATTGAAGTTTGACATCTGATAATTCATAAGTTATTAATAATCAAAGTGAAACCATAAGCGGGTTGCGGGTAACGACTAGAAGACCAGGATTTGTTCCTGCAGGGGAGTTATCAAGAGATCGGGGAGTCCCGATATTATTTCTGAGATGGTGCACACATCTGATCTGCTTCGGACCGCCATCCATTCGATTACGAGGATCCGAGATCTGCTCGATTACGAAGTTACGATATTCTGGGGATAGGCGAATCTCGCCCGCATAATAAAATTCTGATTGTTTTCTAAGGAAAGGATTACTCTGTTTCTGATTTCTGATTTCTGATTTCTGATTACTCTGTTTCTGATTTCTGATGTCTGTTTCTGAGTTTCAAAAGTCAGTTGAGATTTCTGGAACGTTGTGTTTTCTGAGTTGAAAGCTTGTGCTGTTGGTTTCTGAACTCTGGTTATTTCTGATCTCTGGTATTTCTGAACTCTTGTTATTTCTGGGTTGAGATTCAAATGAGTTTTGAAAAGGTTTGACTTGTTCCCCTCCCCTAAATGAATTGAAATGACCTTTGAACTGTTTTGACAGTTAGGGGTAGACATTATTGAGGTTTCCCCCCTCATGTTATAATGTTTTGTTTTCAAGTGAAGCGCAATTATGTGATGAGGACAGGCAATAGAAGTGAGGACGTTGGAATTGGACGTTTTGAGAATAAAAGTTTAGTTGATGTTTAGAATCGCAGTTTAGTTAATTTTGAGTTTATGTTGTTCTAGAATATGGAGTTCGTTTCGTTTGTTAAATTGAAGTAAGCAGTTATCGCTTGTTGTTAGTTTTCCTTTCTTGCCATGTATTCCTTCTGGGTTACAGCAGTAACGCCCAAGTAAATAAAATGAGTAAAAAGAAAAGAAAAAAAAAAGAGACAGTCGTCCACTGTTAATATTAGTTAACATTTGACTTTGACCGTTAAGTTTAGAATTGAATTTCCGGGGCGTTACAAGTAAGTTAGACTTAACGGGGTCCAAAATTTACGTTAAAAACAAAGAAAAGACACTAGCGGAAAAAGACACCAAAAGGAAATTCCGAGGCCTAAGGGATTGCTATAATGAATTAGTTTTTGTAGATTCAAACGAAAAAGGGGCTTCGTTAATCAAACGTAGACCCTATTCTTTAGAGTAGTAAGTTATACTTAACTCAATCTTATCTTACCTTACCTTACCCAACTCCCTAAAAAATATTCAAACTAAACTCAAAATTTTAATAAAAAAGAAACTAAAATAATACTATTTTTATCATTAAACCATTCATTTTTTTCCAACATTTATAGATTTTTTATTTATTTTTCCCAAAACATTCAAGTTTTATTTATAAAATATTTTCACCCCACAACTAACATAACTCAAACCAATCTAAACCAATCCTTTCATTTTCTCTCCTTACCTTTCCATGCCTAACTCAACCCAACCATTCTAAAGAACATGCATGACCATAATTTTGGTAGGCAGTGCATTTGTATTTAGTGAATTAGTTGGGTCTTCAACAATTGTAAGCCCCGTTCTTTAAAGGTATAGGTGAGTAAAGTAGTAAGTTCGCGTAAAGTTAAATTAGTGCGGGTAAGAGAAGGTAGTTGGTAAGTTAATAAACATAAGGAAAATAAGTAAGAGTATTGTAAGTTAAGTTATATTATGTATGGAAAAGCTATATAAATTAAATTTGATTTACATTCCAAAAAAATAGGATTTAACGATGAATTGAAAGCAACCTTTCTAAATTGTAGAATTTAGAGATAAATTTACTAAATCATAATCCTCCGTTCTTTATCTTCGACAAAATATCAAAGTTTTGATATTGGTTTTCAGGGTTTTTTGCTTATTAGACCTAGAACTTTGCGGGTATTTATTATTTGATATCACTATGGTGGATCTCGACATTAAATTTATTGGTGTTCAATATATTTGTTATTACTGATACCCAATTAGCCAATTCATTGACTTATTGATACCCGATTACCCAATTCATTGACTTACTGATACCCGATTACCTAATTCATTAACTTACAGATCCGTCAAAAGAAAATAATAAAATTTAAATAAAAATAATAAAAATAAAAGTAAATATTAAATGACATATTCACAAACTTAAGAAAATTTCACATCATCATATAAATATGCACATCAAATAAATTGAAATTTCACATTAACTAGATATTTATATCTTAAACTTATACTGGTACCCAATTACCTAATTCATTGACTTACATTTTTTGTTTATTAAAAAAAAAAAAAATTGGTACCCCTTTGTCCTAATTATTTGTTCAGCTTACTTACGGTCTTCGATGCAACATTTTGACCGCTAATTTTTCACATTTTATCTTAGCAAAACTAATAATATTGTGTTCAACTATAAAAATATTTTTCATCACAAATCTAATAGTGGTACTGTGGTAGTCTTTTATAATAACTCAATATACAATTTGATAAATTCACGGTCAAAATTTAAAATTTTGATCTAACTAATCAAACCTGGACGATTTATTTGGGACGGAGGGAGTACCATTTTAGGGTTTTCGGGTTGCTACTAAATTGGACACCCCTATTATATTTTTTGGAACTTTTTTTACGGTGTCCAGTTGCTCCAATTAAGAAAATTTCTTCTGAATAATATTAGAGAATCACAAATTTTTCTTTGACTAGGGGGTGTCCATGGACACCCCTAGCTTAGCTATATTTCCGGCCATACTACCACACATTTGAAAGTTTATTTTGACCCTATATGCATCGAAACCTAAAGTTTGTGATTAGAGCACTGTGATGTATTATTGTATTATAGATGCCTTTTAGAAGAAGTTGGAAAATTTGTCATTTCCATTATCATTAAATTAATGGACTTGAAGACAATGAAGATGTACGTGGTCAGAGGCAAACTAATTGTACTTCATTTGCAATGATGTGAATAACAAAAACGACGACAATAGTCTCTAGAAGTAAATAACTGTGTGAGGTTGACAGTTCCCCTGAAAAATACGTGACCGTGCATGCACCACGAATCATTAATAAACATGAGAAATACATTTTAACTTTGGACGATAATACACTGTACTTTAGAGGGTGTTGGATAATAATGCACCCGAAATAATTTCAACGGTGACTGACTCGGTAGTGATCCTACGAGGTCGTCTTGCCATGTAGGATCGCCACTGAGTCAGCCACCATCAAAATCTTTGCAGGTACATTATTTTTCAATGCCCCTAAAATACAGTGTATTATTGTCTAAGCTCAAAGTTCAGTGTATTATTGTTAAATGCCTCAAAAATTCAATATATTAATATCCAAAATTTCCAGATGATAGAGCACGAAAAAGTAAATAATTTTTGACACTATAGCAAAATCGGTTGTACAGATTTCAGAAAATATTTGAAGTTTGCAGAACTTCTTGAATATCAAAGGAAGATTATTGTCTTTTTATAATCGGATACATAAGCCCACAAAAGCCAAACAACATAAAAATTAATTAAATATGCTTGATCAGGTTTTAAATTTAAGATTGATTCAATGTATATTAATCGTAGAATAACTAAAATAAAAATTGATATGTTTATTGGAATTGCAAAATAACATATATTATCAAACAAAATAAGATAGTTAAAAAATTATTATTCCAAACATTAGATTATTAGAGAATTTACAAAAACAGCACTTGAATACTAAACAATACTTCAAATGTCAGCTTAACAAACCATAACATTATCATTTATCCAATCAAAATTTTAACTTAACCAAAACATTAACGGCTATTTAACGAGTTACTTGACATCTCACTAAAACGAAAATGATATGAGTATTGGGGCAAGACATTTTTTAAGTGTCTTGCCTTTCATTAAAATTAATATTATTATATATTAAAATGATATTAAATGATATGATTGAATATTAATTTTATAATTATATTATCACATATAAATTGCATAAAGTTATACCTTTATTCATAATTTTTTATGTTTCAAAAAAACTGCTTCAAGCGGCCTTCAATATTTCATGAAATGTGATGATTCGATTAAGGTATTATTTGTATTCATTGACGCAACCTACGCATCCCAAGATTCTTATAATTCAACATTTTTATAATTAATAATTAATACTTATTATTGAAAACGATAGTATGAAGGATAATACGAAATAACAATTTGATGAAGAGTAACACACATAAAAAAAAATATCTACTATATGTCTTGGGGGGGCAAGAAATGTATCATCAACCTAAATAAAAACACACTTGTCTTGCTTTTGTTCCCCCTTGGTGAAAACGACATATAATTACCTGGATTCTCATGGGTAAATCTGCACTCTGCCTCCTTAGAAACCTGTTCCTCCTGAACTCCTCTCTCAGCTTTTCTATCTCAGCGTGCTCCTCCGAGGTCCCGGCATTAGAATCGAACTCCCAATGTTGTCGACCAATGTGATCATTCACACTCACTAACCATGGATCATCTTTTCCCTCTGCTATCTTCAATCTCCACATCTTCCCTTTTTTTTGATGATATTAGATCGATTAACTCACTGCTTCTACTTTCCTCTTTTCCTTTTATTTCTTTTTCGTGGGAAGGTGGCAGCTGGATTAAATGCTACGATGAGTTATGATCGACTATGACCTCTCCCATTTAATAGCCAAGCTAAAGTCAGAGGCGAAAATCAAATCTGAGATCTAATATATAATTCATATTTTTGGAAGTTGGCCACAATAATTCATATTTGTATTTTATATGAGTGGTCCAAAAAATAAAATTATATATTTTTTTTTGGGACCATCAACAAATGTATGTCTTGAATATTGTATATTTTGGCTTGCGTTTCCTCCAAATTTAGCACAACATTTCCCGATGTTTTTAATGAATTTGCAACATTTTCTCCAAAAATTAACAGTTAGCAATAGTAGTATTAGTAATGTCTTAAATAAGGGGCCACACTATGCTTATTTTGAGGACCAAGTCTTGTTATGAGTGGCAGTGTTAGTTAATGAAAATATATCTCACTTTATCTATCAGTAATTGTCTCTTCTCTTCTCTCTCTAGATAAATTCCCCTTTCTTAGTTTTTATATATCCCCTATGTAAGATTCTCGAAAGCTTCTTCTTTATTTCTCTCTATAATTAATTCTTGCATCATCCCGTGAGCACCAAATCATTGTTCTAAACTAGCTACCTCCTTGATTACTGTTCAAGTGTTCATAATGTTGACAGAGGAGGAAATGTAGGAAGTAACACAGTAATCGATCACAGAAAAGTAAGAAAGATCATATCTTACTTAAATAGTTGTGACCGATTGATTGCATACTATGGTCTGGAAATCACTTTCTTGAAAGAGATTTCGCGTGAACATGGATACAAAGTATTGGATCATGGCTAGTCCTCAAGATTACACATTAATTTGGTTAACGCTGCAACAAAACTCTTAATTTTTTACATAATTATTATGACATAAGAGAAGGATGTCATAATATTTTCATGTCATAAAAAATAGTAGACTTATTTTCATGACATATAATTGCATATAGAGACAAAAATTTGAAATAAATTTCACACATCTCAAGATTTGTAGATAATTAATGAAAATCAAAAGGAAAAGAAATTAAAAGAAATCAATTTAAAAAATGGAAAGGAGGGGAGGCAGTGGGCCGGGGCACTGAATAGCCTAAGGCTAGCAACTTTGTTATTTTCCAATTGCTCTTTGCCGCAGCTCTTGTACGCCTCCCTTGCCTCATCTACCTCCCTCCCACCCTCTCTCTCTCTCTCTCTCAAAGCTATCAAAAGGGCACCTTCGAATTTGTCCCAGAATGATGAAGATGAATCAGAGCTATCCTTTTCGTAAGCTAAGTTGGCAATGGTGATGATCAGGCCCGGTCCTGATATTTTTGGGGCCCTGGATATTACAGTAGATCAATGTATAGACTGGGGCCCTTTTAATTATCCGTCTCTCTTTATTTTTATTTTTTTTGTTGACAAAGTGACATATAAAACCCTTCTTTCTCTCTTCATTTTGTTTACATAATATGCTGGGCTTTTGAATACTATCATCTATATTTACAATTCGGTTGTGCAGTTAAACTAAGACAATTTTTTTTTTAAAATCGCGAACCTTGAACAATTGTCCCTTGGACCTATCCTCAAGACCAACCTTGAACAAAAGAGACAGGAAAAAGAAATTTGTTTAATTTATCTTTGTGGTAAGTTGTAAATATATAAACATATCATACATATTTATTAACTAACTTTTATGTTTAATATTTTTTGCATGTGTTAAAATATAATATAATAGGTACTAAAATATTATAAAAACAAGTAATTTAACTATGAAGTAACCATTGTCGCTTTTTGATATATATATATCTGTGGCACATTTTGGAAGTTATCTATTGAGTTATATCCTTGAATTAATTTTCATATAATTATTTGAACGATTCATTGTAAATATTTCTTATTAATCCATTAAATATTGATTAATGATTAAATTATTCAAATACAATTAAAACGTGTAAACTGTCAAAATAATTAAATTTATTAGGCATACCCCAACAAATTTTAATGACATAATTCATTGACGGATGTATTGGATTAGTCTAGTGTTATGAAGTAATTTAAATAATTATGGATATTTCAATCGCATAATTCCCTAATTGTTATTTTAGGTAAACTTCAAATAATTGACATGAATATTACGTATTTTAAATTTTATAATTTCAAATCGTATCAACATAAAGATTAATATATATTGATGTGAAATACGACATATAAACTACTATATATAGGAATTTGAATTGGAAGCCTAAGGGCCTGTCAAATTTATGGGTAAATTAAATTTACCAGTTTTTATCAAAATTTACAAAAACTTATCAAAACTTACCAAGGTTAAAAAATAAAAAAAAAATTAATTTTGATATAATAGAATAAATTTGATAAAATTTACCAAAATTTATCAAAAGTTACCAAGGTTAAAAAAAAATTAATTTTGATATAATAGGATAAATTTGACAAAGTTTACCAAAATTTATCAAAAATTACCAAAATTTACCAAAAATTGTCAAAATTTAACTTTTACACATCTACTTTTAACCAAAAGTCGGTAGTGAATATGAGAGCATAGATATAAGGGTGAGAAAGATATTAAGAAACTTTCATCTTGTTATTTATTGAAGATTAAAGATTATTATTATTTTTATATTTATTTTAAAGAAAAACCAACAAAAGCTAGTATACTAGCCAATCATTGATTTTATGGTACTATTCATTGGCCAGACACCATATAACTAAGGAAGTTAATACAAATAATTTTCACCAAAAAATTAAAAACCATGTACAAATTATGACGTACGCTCTCCCACATTGGGGAGACGTTGGGCAGGCACCCCTCCAAAGTACAATGGAGGTCACCTACCCAGGCCATGAGTCTACTTGATCACCCATGACCTCCGTCCAGGTAAGTAAATTAAAAACCATGTAAATTATAAAGCCTCCATATATTATATGAAAACCTAGCTAGCATGTAAATTATAACTTCCTTTGATTCTCAACCACTCTCTCTATTGGATAGTTAGAATAATTATTTATTATATTATACACCGATATTAAGGGAAAGAGGTGGTGAGCCTTGGGCCCATATCAATATACATTACTAAAGGCTAAGATAAACAGGCGTTGAACTGAGCCTGCTATTTTTAATGGACAGCGGCAGTAAAGTATATTTTGATTGGCCGAGCTGGGGCCCCTAGAACTAACTCCATATTTCTAAATATTCGTGGGCCCTGGGCGGTGGCCCCTTGGGCCTACCCCTAGGGCCGGGCTTGGTGATGATTGTTGGGGAAGAAGATGAAGGGTCGGAATTGAGGATTGAGACGAGGATGACTACCAGAAACATGCTGATTGAAACTGAGGTTATGATTCAGGTGATTTCTTCCTCCAATGTGTCGATTATGGTCGTGGGTCTAGGGTTTTTGTCCATCTTTTTGATGGGGTTTAAAATGGGATGTAATGTTTGAGATTGAATTTGTTTCTAGGGTTTGATGCTGTTGTGGTTTGTAGTAAAGGGGGGGTTCGGGTATGATTTGGGGATTTTTGATGCGTTTTGGACTGATGTCCGATCACCTGAATTCCCTCAGTGAAGGAAGGAGTGAATTTGGGTGGTTTTTGCGCTTTTAGGTTAGATTTTCGAGTCTACTCCTGGTTTGAAAATCGAGGAAATGGATATAGATGCGGGTGTTTGCTTTGCAATGTACCCCTCTTGTTCAATACTATTTTTTTTAAAGCTGTAGATCGAAGAACTCATGAACATAAGGGGTGTTTTCAACTGGGTTGGTGTTGCTTGCATTTGTGATGAGATCCCCCTCCCTCTGCTTCTCTAATATACTGCGTTTTGAATTTGAATGTCAGATCTTCCTTTTCCCCTTACTATTTCATGAGAAATTTGTTATTCAGTTGGATTATTTCATTGATACTTTCTCAAGGTTCAATTTCTTGGATGAGATATTTCATGAGAGATAGAAGATAAATTCATAGCTAATTTGTAGCAGATTGTCGAAAAAGTTGATTTGTTTTGCAGTTTATTTTGTTTAATAGGAGAAATATTTTTATCATTTACAATTTAGATCTACAAGCGCATTTTCAGTTTGCTTTTCCCCTCCAAAATTTGGGGGTTTTGAGTTTGAAACTCAATTTGTTGTAAGAATTATGTTGAGGTAATTTTATAAAAGCTTAATTTTTTTTATTTTGTTTGAATACATATTTAAATCCATGATTCATATTATTTTCTGAGAAAGAAAATAAATTGTCAAAAAGAAACTATGACCACTTCCCAAGACTGTCAAAAAGAAACTATACACTTGATGGTGTCAACTACACACAAGTAGATGTCAAGAAAAATTTTGCGACATGCAATTTTATGACACACACACCCTATGTGTCAAGAATTATTTTGTTGATATGAATGGCTGTCAAGAATTGGCCTAAATTGTGTCAAGAATCGGCCTAAATTGTGTCAAGAATCGGCCTAAATTGTGTCAAGAATCAATATATTTGTTGTAGAATCTTGTGCATTCATAATTAACCAGTTTGAGTAAAATGATTATCACCCAAAATATTTAGAGAGAAAACAGATAAGAGGCGAGGGAAAGATTATATTTTCTAGTGTGTGAAAAGGGAGAAAGAGAGTTATTTAAATAAGAGAAAATGGACCAAGTAACAAATCAAGCATTTAAAACTAACAAATGGAAGACCGTACGCGCAATCATCTTAGTTTAATACAAAGTTTGACTTCGAAAAAAGAAAAGCTTCGTAAACAAGCGCACCAACTAAACTTAGTCAAATAGACGATTTTCGAGACAATTGATAGAATCTCTATAAAAAGTTTAGAACCCTACCCACGTCATCCCAGCCCGAGTGCGGCTGATGACGTTTGTGGTTCACCAAGACCACTCTTGGGTTTTTATTTCAAATATGCTAGGAGAGCTCTACTAGTTAAAGTAGACATTCTCTCCTAATTCTTTATATCTAGGACACTAACTTGTTCCCTACATTCAACTAAAAGTTTGCAGACATAGCTTTTCCCTAAGAGTTCACCCAAAAGAACATTCTCCAAGATCTACATGTTGGTGATTATAATATGGTTGCTTAGACTTACATTTACCATTTAGGGACAAGGGACGAAACGGACATCCCAAGGAACAATTTTTAGCCACTTTTAGTATCCCTAAACTTACTTATTTAACCCTTGAATTATGCTTGTTTTCTGGTTAATATTATAAGATAACCTTAACCAAAGGAGACATTATTCATAAAAGGCTCATAAAGTATTTTTTGCTATTTCAATATTTGTCTAAAATATAGAGAGGAAGAAAAGAAAAGAAAGGTGAAACCAAAATCGCAGAGGAACCCTGTCCTGACTCACAGTAGACGACCAGTTAAGGTGAGGCAGTAAAGAAATTTTCCTGTCACTCAATTAATGTTATTGGTAATGTCTAGGTCCTTAATGTAACCGGCGGGGTACAGTAGACATATCTAACTTTTGGCCATTTTCCTTCCCTTAATTTCCTAACCTATTCATATGTTAATTAATATCGAGATAAAGTTATGAATCGAAAGAGTCACAAGTTAATTTTAAAATCAAATTAACAAACTATAATTATTAACTCCAACCTGCGAACAAAGAGTAGGTTCAGGGGTAAAGTTACAAGGCTAAAGTACGATTCTTTTGGCTTTCCCATCAAAATTGAACAAGAAAAAGAAGATGTCAAATTATATGAAAAAAAAATAAAAAGAAGAAGAAAGAAAGAAAGAAAGAAAGAAAAGATACTGTAAAACCTGTGAGTTTGCAGATTCAAGGAGAAGACGAGGGACAGCAGATGAATGGAAGAGGCGAGAATGGTGTGTTTATATAGTATCTGATTGACCAAGTTTTAGGATACTACTAGAATTCTCAGTCAAGCCTCCAACTCCATCACCATCACCATCTCCAACTCAAACTCAAACTCAAACTCAAACTCCAACTCCAACTCCAACTCCAACTCCATCACCATCACCATCACCATCTCCAACTCAAACTCAAACTCAAACTCCAACTCCTACTCCAACCCCGACTGCCAAAAATTAATGCGACTAAATTTCTGATGAAATTTTTATCCAAACTGAAAAGTTGTGATAAAAAAATTATTTTCCTTAAATATTTGAGACTCAACCGCTTAAAACACCCAAAATTTGTGTCTGCGGCTGACTCTCGAAGGGGGCATCTGTAGGATGCAAAAATTTGTCGGCAAATCAGAAAATGACACGTGGAAAATAATTTAAATTTATTTAGCTGCCACGTGTTAAATTAATTACGGAGGTCCATTTAATTAAATTTTAAATGGAAATATATCATGGCCAATACCATCGTGACACGTGTCATTTATGATGCAGAAAATAGTAATTATTTCTTTATTTTAAATAAAGGGATAATTAATTAATTTGGGCCCAAGCCCAAAGCCGACTCAAACCCTAGGCAACCCTAGGCCTCCAGAGCCTATAAACAGGGGTCCTCTCCCTCATTTTTAAAACACCCTGCAGTCTACCCCCGACGGCATTCGGCATTCTGCACTCCAGAGGCTTCAGAAGATCAAACTGCCAGCAGTCTCCAGCTACCAAGCGCCAAGGATCGAAGTTTGCAAAAGTTCAAGATCGAGTCTTCAAGCCTCTACTGCGTCGAGATCAAGAACTGCTTCAGAGTTCTTCAGCAAGACCTGCAAAGCCTTCAGAAGATCGAACTACAGACGCTCTCCAGCTACCAAGCACCAAGGACCAACGTCGGCTAGTTCAACAACTTCTGTCCTTCACATCAAAGACAGCAGTCGCCTTCTTCGTTTGGTTCATCGATCGAGATTAAGCACTAAGCCCTCGCATCCAAGAACCAGGAGAACTACACCCAACAGTCAACCTTCAGACGGTTAAACTTCGAGCATACCCCAGCTACCAAGCACTAAGGGGATCAACGCTCAAGACCTTCAGCTCAAGAACCGCTACAAGAGTTCTTCAGCTAGACCTGCATTTGAGATCGAGATCAAGCGTCCGCGCCCTCGGCTCACCCAAATTTCAGGAGATCGAATCAGAGGACTACTTTATTGTATTTAGTACAGAGATTGTACCCGCATACATTCAAATATTAATACAAATTAATTTGTTTGTCATATTTCTTGTCTTTATTTATTTCAGGCTCGAAATTTGTGTTTACAAATTTGGCACGCTCAGTGGGACATCTATGCCTCTCATCTCTTTCTCCAAGAAGTCAAATTCGACCTTCGACTCAAGCGACGTGAAGGCCGTCAACATGGAAGGAAAGATAGTTGAACTTGAGGCCATGTTAAACAGGCTCGCCAGGGAAAGTGAAGAGAAAGACAAGAAGATCAGCGAACAAAGTGAGCAGATCGCAAAACTGAAGAAGAAGATAGAGAAGCGCCCGTATCAAGACTCCGATGAAGATTCTGACAAAGAGGAATCTGACAAAGAGTCTTCCAAGGGTGATGGCGATGGGGAAGACAAGAAGAGCAACTCATCTTCAGAATCACTGACTGTGGAGCAGATTCAAAACTTAGTGGCAAATGTAGTGAGGGCTCAACTCAGAGAGGGATCAAACAAGACCCACTTATACACGAAGCCATACACGAAGAGGATCAACGCCCTTCAAATGCCGCAAGTGTTGGGAATGTCCCGACAATGTTCGATATACACGGAGATTAAACCAATGTAATATAGTAATTATATGTCTTGTTAGAGACCTCTATAATTAGTAATTAAATATGTTTAATTACAACTATATTATTTGTTCCTACTGGGTCACACAAGTCAGTGCCCTGGAACAATGTATGTAACCTAAGTGATATTGTATCACGTTTAGAAAAGTTGGAAATTGATTTCTGTGAGAAATCAGCCCAACACGGACCGAATTGGGTCCAACAAGGGTCGTGTTGACCCAACACGGTCCGTGTTGAGACACCACGGTCCGTGGTGTCCATGGGCCGAATAATTGGACTCTTTGGAGTCCAACACGGACCGTGTTGATTCAACACGGACCGTGTTGGGCCTGAGAAGTGGGCCTTTGCGTTAAGTCGACCCTTTAGGGTTTTGAACCCTTTCCCTAGGTTTTCTAAACACTATATAAAGGGGTTTCTGGGAGAGATTATTCCACACCAACTACCTAAGACTCTTAGAGAGATACCAGGGTGATTTCCTGAGTTCCTCTCTCTTTTAGTTTGTAGTTCTAGTTTCAGGAAACATTCTTTGTTTCCCGAAACAATCTCACATATATCTTAGATTGAGATTCGTCTCGATCGGGTCGATCTAGCAATCGGGTTCCCGGAGTGCTGCGTGGACTTTTCAGTAGAGGGTTTCAGCGTTGGAATCTGAAAGTTCAACATCTTCTTCAACAGGAATTAGCGATCAGGTATAATTACTAAAGCCTCTGCAGTTGTGTTGATTAATTGTTTATAACTGTTATAATATTCCGCCAATTAATCTGTATCTCTTTAGGAAATAGATAACCTAAAACCTAACAGTAGTATCAGAGCCACCAATTGCATGCTAAAGTATTGTACTTGTATTCATAATTAATTTTGTCAATAGTTGAATTATATTATGAATATGCTAGAGTAGATTAATGCTTACGATTTTGAATCTTTATGAAAGTTTTAATCTTTAATGTTCATGATAGTAAATCTGGAATTTTATTGTAAAATTTCATGCTTTATTATTATTTGTTTCTTATTGCCTTTAATTAATCGATTTTATGTTTGTTTAATTGTTAAATATAACATGAACTCCATTTAATTTTGAGTATTTTAGAAACAATCATGTTTAATATTGTTAAACAGTAGGCAATACATGAAATAGGTCTAAATTCGCAAAATAGGGTTTTGTAGAATTAATTTTCTGATTTAGTTTATTTACGGTAAATATGAAAAATCGAAATAAAATATCAAACAAACTCGAAACTTTCTGAAATTTTTACTGGAGGTGTCTAGAAGTGTTCTGGACTTTCCATAATTTTTGTATATTTTTCCCAATTCAAATGGATTTTTAATTGAGTTTTCAGATCTGAAGTGAATTAAAATTTGTTTAATTCTCTGAATTTTATAAATTTGTAGAAATTTGTAAAACTTGTGAAACTTTTATAGTAGGTTTGGTAACCATACTTTTAGGGACAAATTTTTCCGTTAATTTATCCGAGAAAATTATATTTTTTAATTTAGATTTTCAGATCTCAGAGAAATAAATTCGTTGCTTCTCTGAATTTTGTATATTTATAGAACTTTGCAAATTTTCTGAAAATTTTACAGTTGGTTACTGGGTAACCATTCTATTATGGATAAATTTTTCGTGAATTTTTGAAATAGTTTATTAATTTTTCCTTTAATTTTCAGATTAACAGAAAAGTATAATTGTTTAGTTTTCTGAATTTTATTCTAATTTTCGAAATTTGATAAAAATCTGAAATTTTTACAGTAGCATATTGGATGAACCTACTGTATGGAAAAATTTTAAAATTTTATTTTTAAACTTATCGGACTATTATTATTTATTTTCCTCTTAAACGGAGAATTAAAAGGTTTAATTCCCTAAATTTTTACAATCTTTTAGAAATTGTTAAAATTCTGGAAAATATTCATATTTGGGTTATTAGATAACACTATGATATGAAATCTTTTAATTCGATAAGTTATGATACTTTATTTAAGTTTTTTTCATTTACGAAATTAATCGCAACATGGACCATGTTGCCAGCAGTTTTTGTGAATTCGTATATTTTAGGGTTTGTAGTTAATTTTAGAAATTAGTTATTAAATCCTATTACTACTAAATCAGATAATGGGCATAAAAATCTATTATTTTGTAAAGTTTAGGAAACCTACAATATCTTTGAAAGATATAGTATCTTTTAAACTCCTTGATTTTAGGAAAGTCAAGTATTTTGTATGTATAGGTACAAAATCCTAAATCTGTTTAGGTATCTAAGATAAAATTTGGATTTTGTTTATTATATTAATCATGCAAACCTTTTAGGAAATTTTATTTAGTATTTATTTCCTTATGTGTTATATTGCAATTATATATATGCCTTTATAATTTGTTATTTAAGCATGTGTTATATTTGATATAATTATTGCAATATTACATGTTTGCATGTGCTTCAAGTATGGCCATAGATAGTCGGTTTTACCGGTCTGCGTACCGAGTTGGGTGAAATACGGCCTGCGTACCGTCCTTGAATTAAATTTTAAATTTAAATTTCAGTTAAGCTTATTTTAATTCATGTAAGGACTCAATTGTGATGTGCAAATTGTAATTTTGTTGTAATTGGAGACATCAAGTTGAGTAGGAGCCCAACAACAATGGAGGTGATGATTCGAGTGAGAGCCTATCCAATGAAGTTGTAAGACCCAAGAAGATTTTCCTGAAGACTGTCAATGCTTAGTTAAATTAGTTGATTAAGTCTAGGTGGTCATACTAGGGGTTTTATTTATGCTTTAAATTTGTTATTGCATGTTTTATTATGCCTTTTATGCTTTTCGAAAGAGTTCACCTAGAATTGCATGCTTAGGATAATAAAATCTACTCTCAAAATGAATTATTGCTCAACCTATCGAAACACCACTTAGATGGATAAATAAAGAAAGCCAAAGCGAATTATTTGTCCGTCATTGATAAGTAGGGTGGGAGCTAGGTTAATTCAAATTGGCTATCAAAATAGTTTTGGGCTAAGAGCAGAGGAAGAGAAATATTGTATTCAATACAAATTTCTTGCCAAGAGTCATTTTGAATGATCGATCATAAGATGATCCACCAAAGGTAAAATGGGCTCGAGTTTTGTTGGGCCAAAGTCCACTTGATCTTGGTTAAATTAAAACACTAAGTGAGAGTTAATAAAGTGTTTTGATTTGAAATTAAATTAGTTTAATTTCTTTTGATGAATAATAACTAAAATGAACCAACTTGTATCGTAGAATTATTTATGTCTTTTCACTCAAACATCAACCACTATTAAAATATTGTTTTCTCCTTGAGAAAGAGAAAAACAATTAACATCAATTCCTTAATTGGCATCGCCATCACAAGATTGTCTTGGAGGCAAATAGAAGGAACATGTCTTTGATATAACATTGAGCTAGGCATCAATATTAAGAGGTCAATCAAGCCAAATGAATACATGTAATGTCATAGTATTCATACAATTTTAACTTCAAAATGTTTGAAGATTAGAGGAAGAATTTCAATATTACCAACTCAAAACCAAGTTCATCGAACTAGTTAGAGTTGATAAATATGAAACCAATAACCAGATAGTCTCGGTTGAGCTAGATAAGAGCCAATTGTTGGCGCTCATGTTCTGAAATAATTTGACTATTTTAAAACATGAGAAACCTCAGATCCCCTTTAGCCAAAAGATTGGCGACCAAAGATAGCCTTTTAGTGAAAGAAATCTATCAAAGACAAGAAGTCAAAGGAAAGGTAAGGACAAATAGTTGTACATACCCAACCAATGACAGCAACCGGTTAACAACCAGATCATGTATATATGACACTGGGAGCGTGAATAACAATAAGAAAGACTTGAGATATGATTTAATTTCTAGGCAAAAGCGTATATGATACACACTACCCTTATTAAACCCACTTTGAGTATAAGATACCAACTGTGAAACTCGCATTTGTGCAAATATGCAGGATCTACAGCAAAGTAGATGTGCTTTGAAGGATGAGAGTCAGCCTACAAATAGGAACATACAATTAGTTGTAGCTCCTTATGAAGAGTTGATTGTTTATCCATATCCTTAAGAATTATAAGAGAAATTTATAAGTGATTCTATGTTCTCATTATAAATAGAAATTTGATTTCGAGCTCTCAAATTAGAGAGAGAGGATCTCGGATAAACACACACAACACATCGAAACCAAAAGGTTTAAAAGGAATAACTCATGTTCAAACATAAAACCTGTAACTATCTATTAAGTTATGCAAATGAGAGCACATTTAGAAGTGTCACAGTGATAGACATTTGAATGACAAGACTTTGTAACATGTGATGTCTGCAAAGCATGACTGTACCTTTTACAAGAAAGGGTGAATGTGCCAACAAACACTCATGCATATAGATGTATGTAGTCCAATTGAGCACAAGTACAAAAGACGGATTACTTCAAATCTTCAAAGATGAATAAAATAACACATGGTGACTCATGTCTGTGAGATTCATATGAAGCTGGAATGTTAAAATAGTTTAAAGATTTCCAAAATGAAGTAGTTTTGGCGAAACAATGAGAGAACCTAGATAAGATCGAAAGGGTGTTAATGGTTGAGCCAAGAGTTTGAACAAATGACTCAAATGAAACATAATTCTGGCACTATAAGCTTAAGTCATATTAATCAGAAATGTATTCAGAAACTGCATAGTGCAGGATTTTGGAAAACCTAAACTTTGAAAAGTTTAATATTTGCAAAGCATGTCTGATGAGTAAGATGACTAAAATCACCTCTTATTGGAATTGGTGAACAAGCTAATGACTTATTAGGATGCATACATACTGATGTATGTGGGCCAATGAGCACTAGTGCTAGAAGAAGGTTTACTGTACTATTTCATCACTTTCAGTGACGATTTTTTTTAATAGATATGGGTATATCTACTTAATACGCCACAAGTCCAAATCCTTTGAAACTGTTCAAAGAGTTTCAAAGTGAAGTACAAAACCAACTTGGCAAGAAAATCAAAACCCTTCAATTAGGTTGAGGAGGTGAGTATTTGAGCCAAAGATTTCATTGACCATTCCAGAGAATATGGAATTGTTTCATGACTCTCTCCTCTAAGAATACATCTCAATGACGTATCTAATAGCAAGAATCACACCTTATTAGATATGGTGCGATCAATGATGATTGAGTCAACATTGCCGATTACCTTTTGGGGATACACGCAGTTAACCATAACTCTAATTACTGAATAAAGATTATCTGAAGCACTAGAGAAAAGAGGTTCTTGAACCATTTTCTGAAAGAAAGGAGTATCACTTCTACAAACTGTTGTAGAGGAAAGTGTTTGTGTCTCAAAATGCTTTATTCTTAGAGAATATGTTATTCTCTAAAAGAAAGAGTGGGAGAGTTTTTGAACTTACCGAAGTTCGAGAGACACAAAACACTATAATCATCACCTGAAACTCCGCTACTTGATCCTTGTTCAAATTTTTTCCTATTGGTCGGGAAATTAAGAACAAGGTTGAGGCAGTTGAAGTTTCTCAAAACGTTGAGGAGAAGGTGTCATGAACATTACTCCAAGGAAGGTCAGGTAAACAACTTCGTCAGCCACAAAGATATCGATCTTCTATAGATGAACGTGAGATGTTACTTTTAGAAAGTAATGACTCTACCTACATCAAAGAAGCTTTAAGTAAATCAAGATTCCATGCAACCAAGTCTAAAATGGATTCCATGTATTCAACCAAGTTTAGAACTTGGTTGATTTGTCTGAAGGTGTGAGCCATCAGGCATAGGAGGGTTTTAAGGCAAAACATGGGTTCATTAAGATAGACATAAAGAATGACTTCAAAATTAGATTTTGAAGAAAGGTGTGTACTTGACACAACTGAGTGGTCTTTTGTTGGAATACTTGTAAACTTAAAGAGATCATCTGTGGTCTTAAGGAAACTTCTAGGAGTTGGACTCATTGACCTTCTTGACCAGGATATCAAAAAGGTTTGACATACTGGGAAGTGCCAAAGATAATATTGTGTTTACAAGAAGTTCAGTGGGAGCAATATGTTTTCTGATATTGTATGTGATTGACATACTGCCTACTGAGAAGAATATTCCAATGTTGCTTCTACTGAGGTTGACTTGGAAATAATTTTCAAAGTGAAGGATTGGTGGGGCTAAGAATTTTCTTGGAAACAAGATCTATAATGATAGATTAAAGATTTTGATTGTTTGAATCAAAGTTAACTAGGTGTTGAATAGTTCAACTTACTTCGAGAATGGATTAATTTCCAAAATCATGGCATATCCTTACGGAATTTGATTGTCTCAAAACAATCAGAAGTTCTAAGAAGGATGAGACATAAGACTCATGCTTCAGGCATGAGATTAATGTATGCCATGAGATGTTGAAAGTCCAACATAACATATACATTGTATATGTATAAGCAAAACTAAGGATGTGTCCTAAGTCTAAAGTGGTTGATAAAAGCTAAGTGTGAAGAGTTGCATTGATGCTACACACATGTAGAGAAATATGATTATCTGAAAGGTCAGAGAAAATTATACGATCTGTATTGAGTGGTATTGAGGTGAACTGGAAGAAGTTCCTAACATGACATGCAGTTAATTCTAAAAATAAGACAAGTATGACACGACTTTAGAAGTTGTGGCAGAAACTGTTAGGATTGCGAAGTTCGTTTTTAGAACTGGATGATGTTTCTAGCTTTGCGAGAGAAATGAAGCCTTATTGATAGGAGCCATCACTCAAGCAAAGGAACTGAAGCTCACTATGAATCCAAACATGTGTTCCGGAAATATCTTCCTATGTGAAAGGTCATTAGTGAGATGGTATATGTACGAGGTTCATTGCAAGTATTATGTACTAAACCCCTGTTGTAGTTATAGCATGATAGTCATGCATGGGCAATATGTATTAAATACATTCCGAAATATTAACAAGTCAAATTTGCATGAATTGTTCATGAATTATGACCTTGTTGATTCATCATTGAGAATAAGATTCCAAAATTTACATCAATTGTGGTTTAGAATTATGTAAATGTCCAAAAAGGTTAGCGCATTCAAAATGGGAAATTGGATGAGGTCCGATTTCTGAAACCCCATTAGTGAACTTGATAACGCTAGTCTTGGTCGATAGTCGACCTGGTTCCTAATTGTATTATCACGTAGGAACAGTGATAATATCAACACAATTAGCATGTAGGATTGAGGTGATGATCAAGTTTCGTGATCATAGTGATGTGATGACATCATAAATCAATCACATGGGTACTGTTGAGAACAACTACCGAACTGACTCGCAGTGGGAGCTCTTTAAGTTGGGAATTGTCATAGGAGCTCTCACTACTCAAAATTCCTAAATCCTGAGTTCAGTACATAGACTACATGGTCTGTTGTGACTTTGGAGCGCGTCAAACGCCTTTCGTAACAGTAGGCTATAAAGGCGGTGTCTGGGTTACAGTTGGATCATGTGAGAATGTGTGTCTGAACAAGATGGCATTGTCCTCCCTATTAGGGACAATTGTCTTTTGGCCACTCGGTGAGATCAGACTGAAAATGCTTGGCCAAGCTCAGTTGAATCAATAGTTAATCATCTGTTTTTCAAAGTCTAAACTCGGAGATCGAGGAACGTTTCGGACCGTACATAAGGATGACATCAGCTTACCTTATCCGAACATGAGACAGCAAGTGACAAGGGAATTCAAGGAATCGAACACTTGTGGGACAAGTGGGAGATTGTTGGGAATGTGCCGACAATGTTCGATATACACGGAGATTAAACCAAAGTAATATAGTAATTATATGTCTTGCTAGAGACCTCTATAATTAGTAATTAAATATGTTTAATTACAACTATATTATTTGGTCCAACTGGGTCACACAAGTCAGTGCCCTAGAACAATGTATGTAACCTAAGTGATATTGTATCACGTTTAGAAAAGTTGGAAATTGATTTCTGTGAGAAAATCAGCCCAACACGGACCGAATTGGGTCCAACACGGGTCTTGTTGACCCAACACGGTCCGTGTTGAGACACCACAGTCCGTGGTGTCCATGGGCCGAATAATTGGACTCTCTGGAGTCCAACACGGACCGTGTTGATTCAATACGGACCGTGTTGGGCCTTAGAAGTGCGCCGTTGCGTTAAGTCGGCCCTTTAGGGTTTTGAACCCTTTCCCTAGGTTTTCTAAACACTATATAAAGGGGTCTCTGGGAGAGATTATTCCACACCAACTGCCTAAGACTCTTAGAGAGATACCAGGGTGATTTCCTGAGTTCCTCTCTCTTTTAGTTTGCAGGTCTAGTTTCAGGAAACATTCTCTGTTTCCCGAAACAATCTCACATATATCTTAGATTGAGATTCGTCTCGATCGGGTCGATCTAGCAATCGGGTTCCCGGAGTGCTGCGTGGACTTTTCAGTAGAGGGTTTCAGCGTTGGAATCTGGAAGTTCAACACCTTCTTCAGCAGGAATTAGCGATCAAGTATAATTACTAGAGCCTCTGCAGTTGTGTTGATTAATTGTTTATAACTGTTATAATATTTCGCCAATTAATCTGTATCTGTTTAGGAAATAGATAACCTAAAACCTAACAGGAAGGATATCAACCCCCAAAGTTCAATCAATTTGATGGGAAGGGTAATCCTAAGCAGCACATCGCTAACTTCATCGAAACTTGTAGTAATGCCGGCACGGAAGGAGATCGGCTAGTGAAACAATTCGTCCGTTCTTTGAAAGGGATCGCATTCGACTAGTATACGGACTTAGAGCCTGAATCTATCAACAACTGGGAGGAAATGGAGCAAGAGTTTCTCAATAGGTTCTATTGCTCTCAACGGGTCGTTAGTATGACAGAACTGACAAACACAAAATAGTGGGAGGGCAAGCCAGTCCTTGACTACATCCATCGTTGGAGGGCTCTTAGTCTTGAATGCAAGGATCGCCTCACCGAAGCTTCAGCTGTCGATATGTGCGCTCAAGGTATGCACTGGGACTTACTCTACGTCCTCAACATGGTCAAGCCTAAAACCTTTCAGGAGTTGGCGACCAAGGCACATGACATGGAGATAACCATCGCAAGTCGACAAGGAAGACCCTCCTCTTTATCTGGATCTAAGAATGGCAGTATGTATAAGAAGAATGGTAAGTCGTCAAAAGTGTCAACAGAGGAGTCCATGGCTATTACAATGTGTGAGCCAGTGCGAATCTCTACCAAACCCAAACCAAAAAGGAAGATAGTTAATTCCTCAAAAGAAGTTGAAAGGAAGTGTCCTACACTAAAGGAGCTTCAAGACAAGAAGTACCCGTTTCCAGACTCAGATTTGTCAGGAATGCTCGACAACCTATTAGAGACAGGAGTCATCGAACTCCCACAACCAAAGAGGCCGGAAGAAGTGGGAAGAACCACGGACCCAAGATTTTCGCTATCATAGGGTAGTCAGTCACCCTCTTGAGAAGTGTGTCACACTTAAGGAGCGGATCATGAAGCTAGCTGAGGAAGGATAGATAATATTGGACTTAGATGACAATGTCGAAGCCAATTATGTTTCAGCACAGCCGATTCCAGCCAAGAGAAATGAATTCTTGATGATTCAGTTCGGATGTCAAAAACCAGTTCCACTTTCTGTACGAGTGAAGGCCCCTCAAGATGAACATGAGAAAGTCTCAAAAGCTTTTGGTGAAGAGGAAGGATGGAGCTCGGTTTCTAGAAGGAAGATTAGGGGGAAAAGTGAAGTCCAAACAACATCGCCTCATCAAAGTAAGCAACAAAGGAGAAGTAGCAATCCTCAACCTTCGATGGAGAGCAAAAGGATTGAAGTCGTCAAGAAACAAGGAGTGGGTTCAACTGAGTTGCTTGAGCGAGGCCCTCGTGTTCCTATCATGTTGGAGGAATACTTTCCGAAGTACTTCTTTGGAGAAGTTAACAATGTTGCAGTTGTGAACATGGTCTCCTTCTTAGAGATCGAAGAAGATGATAGCGAAGGAATGGAGTATCAGCCTAAGTCAAAGCTCTCCGTGTTCGATAGGTTGGGACAGCCAGCTTCCCGCAAACAAGCATCTGTCTTTGAGCGAATAGGGTGTCTAGGAAAGCGCAAAGCCTCGGTCTTCAACAGGATCAAAGATAGTTCAAGACCAGAGTCTTCTGTATTATCAAGGATCAAACAAGCTGAAGATGTGTCAAGCTCAACACCCCACCAGGAACAGAGCTCCGCATTCAGCCACCTTGGGGTCATCAATGAAGTTCAAAGCTCCATCCCATCTCGCATGAAAAGTTGTTCAACATTGGAGGTCAAGACTGAAAGATCCTTGAGAGTGAAGAGACGCACTGTGATCTTCACCGGTCATCAAAGTAAAAACAATGCCAACGAAGAGCTTGAACGAGAGGAGATGCTTTCTTCTTCCCAAGTTAAAATCTAGGAGAGCGAAGATGTAGCTCCCGAGCAAGAGCCTAAACTGTTCACCAAAAAAAAAAAAGATTTTCTTTTCAGTTCATTTGCACTTTAGTTCATTTCAGTTTTATCATTGTAATACTTCTGGCCCGCAAGAGTCTAAACTGTGTACGGTTAAATTAATAAATAAAATTTTTATTTCTCCATCTTTAAATTTGAACTACGTCTACCTTGATCCTTATGGCTATTCTATCACTTAAGGTACGTAGGCAATTTGGGTCTAGACCTAAATACAATCATACCCAAAGAAAAAAATCATCCCAGGTCATCAAATTTTGATGACTTTCCTGGTCAACAAACTCCAAGACTTTCAAGTCAACAAACTTTGAGGACTTACAATTTAGCAAATTCGAGACTCACAGGTCAAAGTTCAAGACTTTCAAGTCAAAGACTCTCAAGTCACCAAAGTTAAAGACTCCCAAGTCAATAAAAAAAAAGACGCTCAAGTCCACAGATTCACCGACTTCCAAGTCAACAAAATTTAAAGATTTCCAAGTAGAAAAAAAATCAAGACTTTCAAATCAATAAATTTCAAGACTCTTAAGTCACCAGGTCCTTTGACTGCCAAGTCAACAACAAGACAAAGACTTCCAAGTCAGTCAAATCTCGCATCAACAAGTCTACTGACTCCTAAGTCGATAAAATGAAGACTTACAAGTCAAGAAAAAAAATCACTACTCCCAAGTCAATAAAGTTCGAGATTTCCATGTCAACAATGCATACGACTCCCAAGTCAGCAAATCCAAAGACTTTTAAGTCAACAAACTTCAAGACTCTTATGTTATCAAACCCACCGACTTCCAAGTCATCAAAAATTGAAGATGTCTAAGTCAACCAAATTCAAGACTACCAAGTCATCGAAATCAAATTTTAAAGACTTTTACGTCATCACAATAAAGACTCTCAAGTCAAAAGTACAAGAAATTGACCGACTTCCAAGTCATTATGATTGTAGGCTTTCAAGCCGCATTCTAGCTTGCGAAGATCTTCATGTCAGTGGTTGGCTTCAAGTCAGCACCATCAATGAAATACTCAGGCTGACAACTTCCTTCAAGCATGCAATATGGGGGCATCCTAACCGTGTTGGTTGAATTCTGCTCCAAGACAACGCCATTGTCCTTCAAATATAGCGGCACACTCCTTTGGCTAAGTGGTAGACTCTTTCAAGCTAGCGATATCGACGTCTCATTCAGGCCAATACTGGGGGCAAGCTAGCGGGCGATGTCCTCGTGACCTTCCATGATGCTCACACCCAAGAAAATGTTTTGCTGGCTTGTCATGGACCTTCAGAAGAAAGTCTGGTGTCTCACCATGACTCAATAGAGAATTCAAGCCCTCTCTTCACAACCTATAGACGGCGGAAAGTCCAGGAGGAATAGCCCAGGAAAGCGGAGAAGACGACACAGTGGACTCAGACAGTCCTGAAGAGAGCAGTCTGTGACTACTCTGCGTCAGTACGCTGAGGAGTGATCCACTCGTAGTGAGACGATGACCATGTCGACCCAGACAGTCCTGAAGAGAGTAAGTCTATGACCGTTCTACGTCAGTACGCTGAGGAGTGTTCCGGCGAAGTGATGACCCAGTCGACCCTGAATGTACTGTCGTTTTTAAGAGAGTTGTCCAGGACAACTCTACGCCAGCAACCAAGGGAGTAATCCACTTGCGCTGCCGATGACTCCGTCGACCAGTCGATTACGAAGAGACACTTCAAAGATGTCTAATACATCAGAACGTCCCCGAGGAGTAAACACGATGACGGTTCTGTCGACCCAGGTCAGTTCTGAAAAGAGACACCTCAAAGATGTCTAATACATCATAACGTCCCTGAGGAGTAAACACGATGACGGCTCTGTCGACCCAGGTCAGTTCTGAAAAGAGACACCTCAAAGATGTCTAATACATCAGAACGTCCCCGAGGAGTAAACACGATGACAGCTCTGTCGACCCAGGTCAGTTCTGAAAAGAGACACCTCAAAGATGTCTAATACATCAGAACGTCCCTGAGGAGTAAATGCGATGGCGGCTCTGTCGACCCAGATAGTTCTGAATAGAGTAGTTTAGGACTACTCTACGTCAGTACGCTGAGGAGTAGTCCACGAAAGCAAAGATGGCGACACCGTCGACCCAGACAGTCCTGAAGAGAGTAGTTTAGGACTACTCTACGTCAGTACGCTGAGGAGTAGCTCAAGGAAGCGAGAGGGCGACACTGTCGACCCAGACAGTCCTGAAGAGAATAGTCTAAGACTATTCTACGTCAGCACGCTGAGGAGTAAGCAAGACTGTGACGATGACGAAGGACAACTTCAAGCACACGATGACAATTAATCTCAGCTCTCTGTACAGAAAACATGGCAAAAAAAAAATTGAACAAGAAAAAGAAAAGGTCAAATTATATGAAAAAAAATAAAAAGAAGACGAGGGACAACAGATGAATGGAAGAGGCGAGAATGGTGCGTTTATATAGTATCTGATTGGCCAAGTTTTAGGATACTACTAGAATTCTCAGTCAAGCCTCCAACTCCATCACCATCACCATCTCCAACCTAAACTCAAACTCCAACTCCAACTCTAACTCCATCACCATCACCATCTCCAACTCAAACTCAAACTCAAACTCCAACTCCAACTCCAACTCCAACTCCGACTGCCAAAAATTAATCCGACTAAATTTCTGATGAAATTTTTATCCAAACTGAAAAGTTGTGATAAAAAAATTATTTTCCTTAAATATTCGAGACTCAACCGCTTAAAACACCCAAAATTTGTGTCTGCGGCTGACTCTCGAAGGGTGCATCTGTAGGAGGCAAAAATTTGTTGGCAAATCAGAAAATGACACGTGGAAAATAATTTAAATTTATTTAGCTGCCACGTGTTAAATTAATCACGGAGGTCCATTTAATTAAATTTTAAATGGAAATATATCATGACCAATCCTATCGTGACACGTGTCATTTATGATGCAGAAAATAGTAATTATTTCTTTATTTTAAATAAAGGGATAATTAATGAATTTAGGCCCAAGCCCAAAGCCGACTCAAACTCTAGGCAACCCTAGGCCTCCAGAGCCTATAAATAGGGGTCCTCTCCCTCATTTTTAAAACACACTGCAGTCTACCCCCGACGGCATTCGGTATTCTGCACTCCAGAGGCTTCAAAAGATCAAACTGCCAGCAGTCTCCAGCTACCAAGCGCCAAGGATCGAAGTCTGCAAAAGCTCAAGATCGAGTCTTCAAGCCTCTACTGCGTCGAGATCAAGAACTGCTTTAGAGTTCTTCAGCAAGACCTGCAAAGCCTTCAGAAGATCGAACTACAGACGCTCACCAGCTACCAAGCACCAAGGACCAACGTCGGCTAGTTCAACAACTTCTGTCCTTCACATCAAAGACAGTAGTCGTCTTCTTCGTTTGGTTCATCGATCAAGATTAAGCACTAAGCCCTCGCATCCAAGAACCAGGAGAACTACACCCAACAGTCAACCTTCAGACGGTTAAACTTCGAGCATACCCCAACTACCAAGCACTAAGGCGATCAACGCTCAAGACCTTCAGCTCAAGAACCGCTACAAGATTTCTTCAGCTAGACATGCATTTGAGATCGAGATCAAGCGTCCGCGCCCTCGGCTCACCCAAATTTCAGGAGATCGAATCATAGGACTACTTTATTGTATTTAATACAGAGATTGTACCTAAATTCTTTGAAATTAATACAATTATATAAATATATATTTGTGCACTGATTTCTTGTCTCTATTTATTTTAGATCCGAAATTTGTGTTTACAAAGACATAATTAAAAGGATTTTTGGACGCTAATATATAGAATTTTTTGGGTATTGGACAATAATACATTGAACATTGACCTTTGACAATAATGCACTGAACTTTGAGGGGTGGTGTTGGACAATAATGCACCCGAAACAATTTCGACGGTGGCAGACTTGATGACGATCTTACATAGCAGACTGAGAAGATGAATAAATAGTATCTAAATTTATGGCATGTCAGCTAATTTACACAAGCAAATGTGATTTTATATAACTACAACAACAATCTCTCAGCGGAAGCACGTTTAAACAAATGTGATTTTATGTTTTTTTACTCTTTTCAAAGTTCATTGATTCTCTTTACTTATGTCTAGATTATCTTACATGTCATAAATTTAAATATTTTTGGACCAATTCATTTCCTCCACCTGCCACGTAGGATTGCTACCAAGTTAGCCACTACCGAAGTACAGTGTCTTATTGTCCAACGTCAAAGTCCAGTGCATTATTATCCAATACCCCAAAAGTTCAGTATATTATCCTCCAAAAACTCTAATTAAAAGGCAAGAATTAATGAATTAATATACATTTTATACATATATGAATCATCAAAATAAGGACTACATTATGACAATAACAAAAAAAAGAAATAAAATTGCTACAATAAATATGTTAAAATAAATATATTGAAATAAATCTAACATCGAAAGCAATTAAACATAGATAGTCATCTTGAAGTTAAAAGGTGGCCTTGGAGTTAAAAGATTGCTCAAAAGGACTTAAGTTGATGATGATGAATAGCCATGATGTATGTAAGGTCACAAAGATCAGAATATTGACCTCACATACACCACACGAGCACTCATACTTTGGTATTTTGGGCAGAACAAAAGATAATTGGATGTAATTAGCTTGAATGGATGATATACCAATAAGGAAATAAAAGGATAATCTTGATCACAATTGATACAGACACACCACAGCTATGAATCAAGGGCAAAGGACTATCACATTCAATCCGATCCCCTACAGACACACCAAAGATCAAATGATCAAGCTCAACTAACACTTGCTGAATCTTGCCAAAATTTAATGACAGGAATTGATTTAACCAAGATGAGAGTTTAGGAAAACTCACAAACACACATAGGTTCATACCGGCGTAAGGTCTTCCAAGATAGATCGGACTTTGTCCAGGCGGCCTACGCTATACTTCTTGCCCCGAATAGTTTTGATTGTCCAACGTTCAGCAGCCGGAACCGTCCTACCTTTCTTCGAGCGAATATTCAAAGGGTGAATGTACTCATAGGCCCATGACTACACAAGAAATACATCACACTCAGCACAAGTAAGAGAAAGGCAACAAGAAAGTGTGAAGAGTCTCGAATACGTACCTCGAGCACCTTCCACAAGGACGGGCCGTACTGGAAATAAGGAGTAGCGGGATGGTTGGTGATGGGTTCGTCATTCTGTGAAACCCACACCCCCACGACGGAGACGCTACAGGAAAGCAGTATAGGCTGCTTTACCCCAGTCAGTTGCCAAATGTTTTCAAGACGAAGAAATGTTGTCACCGCGGTTGGCAAAGATGGTAGAAGAGATAAAGTATGCCCGGAATAAGAAAAGACGATGGTCAATCGGCAAGTCCTGGAAGCTATTGTTGCGAACGGTTGCCTCTAGGGATGGCAATGAGTAGGGTCTAGGGCAGGTGTCTAGCTAGACCCGGAACCGGACCCATCAATTTTTTTTGGACCCAAACCCGCCCCGAGACCCGGTAGGTCCCAAAAACTTGGACCCAGACCCAGACTCGCCGGGTTCGTGGGTCCACAGGTCCATAGCGGGTCCTTATTGGGTCCAACACTTTTATATTTTTTTTTACTAGATTTATCAATTTTTTGGGTTAATTTTATACGTACCCAATTGTATAATAATGACTATTCTATTTAAATATACAAATTTTCAACACAATAAAAACATCTAGTTCATTTTACAAGGTTATGAGCAAAATTCAACATAAAAACTATAAAACCCCGAAAAATTCGATTTTTATTACCGTTAAAATTTCTGACGTACGTTATTTTCCGTTTATTTATATGAGTTGTTATCACGTGGAGCTTTTAGGACCGTGAGTGGGTTATTTGAAATTTTTAGTAACTGAAAAATATCAGTTAGGAAATTTTCGGTTATTAGATAATTTTATTGGGATCAGTTTGTAGGATATGTTTTAGAAAAAGTGTTGTTTTTAAGAGAAAATTTTTATGAGATGTGTTAAAACAAATCTAATTTATTCCATCAAAAAAAAAAAACAAATCTAATTTTTTTTTAAATTCCCCCCCCCCCTAAATTCTCCCCTAATTTCCCCCCAAAAAGAGTGTTTAAAGTCTGATGTCACTACCCTCCACTCACCCCACCTTCCCTCCTCTCACTCACCGTGCCACTACCCTCCACCGCTTTTCGACCACCACCGTAACCCCCCCCCCCCCCCCGACCTCGTCCACCCCCCAGAACACCACCACCAAAACCCCACCCTTTTGGCCTCGTTATGCTGCTCAGCTGACCACCGTGACACCACCTTGACCACCGCTGCTGTTGATGCTCCTCCATCGACCCTGGCGACAACAACAACCCCGACCACCGTCCCATCTCCGGCGACCCTCCTCTCAACTCCGGCGACCCGAACCAGCTAGCCCCGTTCATTCTCCCATTTCAGCTGTCGCTGCTGTCTGGTTGCTACTGCTGTCGTCGCCGACCCCGGAAACCACCTGACCTCCGTCTGCCCTAGTCGCCGTCGCCAGACACCATCCATAGCCGCGCTAGCCATCGCCCACAACTCTCGTCCAGTATAAATTCTAATCCTATTTTTGTGTAGTTTTGTTCTTGTTTTTATTATTACTATTACTACTATGATTATTATCAATATTAATTATCTTAAGTCATGTGATCTGTGTTGTGTAAATATTATTATTATTATTATTATTATTATTATTAAGTTCATATGATCATTATTAAGTTCATATTATTAGTGAATACTTCTTATTATTATTATTATTATTATTATTATTATTATTATTATTATCAAGTTTTTGTATTATTATTAAGTTTGTATGTTATTAGTAGGTCTTTCGTATGATTATTATTAATAAGTTCTTATTATTTAATATTAAGTTTTCATATTAATATTATGTTTCCATATTATTATTATTACTAAGTTTCATGTTATTGAGCTTCATGTTATTATCAAGTTTTCATATTACTATTATTCAGTTTCGTATTATTATTATTAAGTTTTCATAAGTTATTAAGTTTCGCATTATTATTATTAAATTTCATATTATTTTTATTAAGTTTTCATAAGTTATTAAGTTTCGTATAATTATTATTAAGTTTTCGTATGATTTTAAGATTCCTATTTTTACTATTATTAAGGTTTCATGTTGTTATTAAGTGCTTGCTACTTTTAAGTTCATATTATTATTAAATTTTGGGTTTTTTGCATTTTGGACCCCAAATTTTAGGGGTATTTACATTCTGAACCCTTGGTTTTCAACTTTAACTTTTTGGACCCTAAAGTTTGTAGGCTGAAAAAAGACCCTAAAGTTTGTGAGGTGAAAAAAAGGCCTGTTTCCCATTTTTCTTTTTCTTTCTATGTTTGAATTTCTCTCCCGATTGGTATCAAACTTCAAGACTAAAGTTAAAATCGATATCAAAGTTATAATAAACCTCTTTTATTCATGTTGGAATTACTTAAAACCATGTACTCAGGGGTCTAAGTAACCCCGACATGAATTAGAGAGGTGTATAGGTTCAATATTAGTTTTAACCATAGTCCTGAAGTTTGACGTCAATCGGAAGATAAATTCAAACATGGGAGGAAAATAAAGAATGAGACAAGGGCCTTTTTCTTCAGCCCACAAACTGTAAGGTCCTTTTTTATTCAGCTTATAAACTTTAGGGTCTAAAAAGTTAATGTTGAAAACCAAGGGTTCAAAATATAAATACCCCTAAAGTTCGGGGTCCAAAATGCAAAAAACCCATTAAATTTCCATGATATTATTAGGGTTCCCTTATTATTTTAAAGTTCCATATTTCTTAGTATTGAAGTTTTATATATTTTATTATTAAAATTTCATATTTTAGTTTTTAAAAGTCTCATGTTATTATTTTAAAAGTTTCATGATTATTAGTAGGATTATTAGATGATAATACAGTGAACTTTAGGGGTATTGGACAATAATGTACTGAACTTTTTTCTTGTACTCTAATACACTGATCTTTGAGGGTATTGAACAATAACGCACTCAGACCAATTCAGCTGGTGGTTGACGCGGTGACTGTCCTACTTTGAGGTGTCGTTGTTCTATTTTTTTCCAGAAAAAACTTTTTGCCGTGTAAGAAAGTACACATAAGCAGGATCAATAATATATTTTTTGGAAAAAAATAGAAAAACGATACCTCAAAGTAGGACAACCACCGCGTCAACCACCAACTGAATTCGTCTGAGTGCATTATTGTCTAATACACTTAAAGTTTAATGTATTAGAGTCCAAGAAAAAAGTTCAATGCATTATTGTCCAATGTCCCTAAAGTTCAGTGTATTATCATCCAATAATCCTTATTAGTATTACAAGGTTCCATGTTATTAGTGTTAAGTTTCATGTTGTTATTAAGTTTACCTTATTAGTACCAAGTTTTCATGTTGTTATGTTGTAATATGAATATTACGTTCAGAACCCTACGGTAATATTATTATTAAAGTATTACTATCGAGTTATGGTTTTAAATGCATTGTTTCGATTTTATTATTTTACCTTTAGAAAAAGTGCGTTGTGATGTTCGTGATTTCATGATAGTTATATATGCTCGTTACATGGCTTACTAACTAATGAGAGAGTGATAATAAGGTTGGGGGTATGGTAGGATTCGTGCGTAACTAGTTATCATAGAAAGTATTAATTTTAGAAGTTTATACTCAAATTCTAGGTCCGAGCGAGACGATCCGCTAGTTAGCTCCCATGTGTAAGTGTTGCAGTAAAGAGAAGTTGTTCAAGTAATGTCTATGCTCTAATCCCCATTGGGATGCTCTTTTATCTGTTTTCTGATTTCAATATGTTTTATGAAGCATGCATCCCGCATGGGGATTTTCTATAAAGTTGGACTGTCTGATTTGGATGTCTGTGAGTTCTTTTTTGAGTTGAGTAAAACGAGACAGTCTTTTTAAACTCTGACTTTTATTCTGTCAGTTTTGGAAACTGAGTTGGGTTTTGTTTGAAGTATGACGTCTGATAATTCATAATATACTAATAATCAAAATGAAACAATAAGCGGGTTGCGAGTAACAACCCGAAGACCAGGATCTGTTTCTGCAGGGGAGTTATCAAGAGATCAAGGAGTCCCTATATATTTCTGAGATTGTTCACATATCTAATTCTGTTTCTGGGACTGGCCATCCATATTCTGATTCTGAGGATCTGAGATCCTATTCTGATTCTAAATTCTGATATTCTTGGGATAGGCAAATCCCGCCCGCATAATAAAATTCTAATTGTTTTCTGAGAAAAGGATTACTCTATTTTTTATTTCTTATTTATGATTTGTGATGTCTGATTATGAGTTTGAAAAGTTAGTTGAGATTTCTGGAACGTTGTGTTTTTCTGGGTTGAAAGCTTTTACTGTTGGTTTCTAAGTTCTGTTATTTCTGAACTTTGGTTGTTTTGGGTTGGGGTTCAAATGAGTTGTGAAAAGGTTTGACTTGTTCCCCTCCCCTAAATGAATTGAAATGATCTTTAAACTGTTTTAACAGTTAGGGGTAGACGTTATTGAGGTTTCCCCCTCATGTTTGTAAATGCTTTGTTTTCATGTGAAGATCAATTATGTGATGCGAACGGGCTCTAGAAGTGAGGACGTTGGAGTTAGGCGTTTTGAGAATAAAGTTTAGTTTATGTTCAAACTTGAAGTTTAGTTAATGTTGAGTTTATGTTGTTCTAAAATTCGAAGTTCGTTTTGTTTGTTAAATTGAAGTTTGTGGTATGTTTTGTTAATCTGTGTTCTGGTCTTGTATCTCTTCGAAGGTACGACAATAACGCCCAAGTTACTAAAAAATAAAAAAAAAATGAGACTTTCGCTGTTAATGTTAGTCAACGTTTGACTTTGACCGTTAAATTTAGAATTGAATTTCCGAGGCGTTACAAAAACATTAATAAAATAAAATGCAAAAACAAATAAAATAAAATAAACTAAAATCACGAAGTTCGTTAATTGGATTATGGCGTGCATATCTTCAGTTACATTTTCCATTGGTCTCAATGGTAACTCTTATGGGTATTTTAAAAGTGGTCGGGGTTTGAGACAAGGTGATCCCATCTCCCCCCTACTTTTCGTCATTGTTATGGATTACCTGGGACGTGCTATTAAAGAGGCTACTCACAATGAAGATTTCCGGTTTCACCAAAACTGTAAGTCTCTTAGACTTGCCCACTTATGCTTTGCCGATGATCTTCTTGTGTTTTGTAATGGTGATCCGAATAGTGTTAAATACCTTATGGATGCTATAAGACTTTTTGCGGATTCTGCTGGTTTGTGCCCGAATAATGCAAAATCAAGTGTTATTTTAGTGAGTGTTGATGAGGAAACTAAAAATGTGATAATGGAGATCACCGGTTTTGTGGAAGGGATTTTACAATTCAGATATTTGGGAGTTCCTGTGAAGCCATCCCGTTTAAACCGACATGATTGCAGTTTCTTGCTTGAAAAAATGACTAGTCGTTTAAATGGTTGGGCGGTGAAGAAGCTTACCTATTCTGGTAGAGTTGAGCTAGTCAATAGCATTCTTATGGCTATACATACTTATTGGTCACAAATATTCATCATTCCTCAAAGCGTGATTGAAAATATTGTAAAGTTGTGTAGATCTTTTTTATGGGGCCAACAGAATAGGAAAGCTCCTCCCATTGCGTGGTCAACTTGCTGTCTCTCCAAAACTGAAGGTGGTCTGAATTTAAGAGTGTTGGGAATGTCTCGACAATGTTCGATATACACGGAGATTAAACCAAAGTAATATAGTAATTATATGTCTTGCTAGAGACCTTTATAATTAGTAATTAAATAAGTTTAATTACAACTATATTATTTCGTCCTACCGGGTCACACAAGTCAGTGCCCTGGAACAATGTATGTAACCTAAGTGATATTGTATCACGTTTAGAAAAGTTGGAAATTGATTTCTGTGAGAAATCAGCCCAACACAGAACGAATTGGGTCTAACACGGGTCGTGTTGACCCAACACGGTCCGTGTTGAGACACCACGGTCCGTGGTGTCCATGGGCCGATTATTTGGACCTTCTGGAGTCCAACACGGACCGTGTTGGGCCCAGAAAACGCGCCGTCGTTTTAATTCGACCCTTTAGGGTTTTTGAACCCTTTCCCTAGGTTTTCTAAATACTATATAAAGGGGTCTCTAGGAGAGATTATTCAACACCAACTGCCTAAGACACTTAGAGAGATACCAGGGTGATTTCTTGAGTTCCTCTCTCTTTTAGTTTGCAGTTCTAGTTTCAGGAAACATTATCTGTTTCCCGAAGCAATCTTACATACATCTTAGATTGAGATTTGTCTCGATCGGGTCGATCTAGCAATCGGGTTCCCGGAGTGCTGCGTGGACTTTTCAGTAGAGGATTTCAGCATTGGAATCAGGAAGGTCAACCTCTTCTTCAAATTTAATTAGCAATCGTATAATTACTAAAGCCTCTGCATTGTTTGATTAATTGTTTATAATCATATAATATTCCACATTAATTTGTGTCTGTTTAGGATTTAGATAACCTAAAACCTAACAGTGGTATCAGAGCCACCAATTGCATGCTAAAGTATTGTACTTGTATTCATAATTAATTTAGTCAATAGTTGAATTATATTATTAATATGCTAGAGTAAATTTATGCCTAAAATTTTGAATCTTTATGAAAGTTTTAATCTTTAATGTTCATGATAGTAAATCTGGAATTTGATTGTAAAATTTCATGCTTTGTTATTATTTGTTTCTTATTGCCTTTAATTAATCGATTTTATGTTTGTTTAATTGTTAAATATAACATGAACTCGATTTAATTTTGAATGTTTTAGAAACAATCATGTTTAATATTTTTAAACAGTAGGCAATGCATGAAATAGGTTTAAATTCGCAAAATAGGGTTTTGTAGAATTAATTTTCTTATTTAGTTTATTTACGGTAAATATGAAAAATCGAAATAAAATATCAAACGAACTCGAAATTTCTGAAATTTTTACTGGAGGTGTCTGGAAGTGCTCTAGACTTTCCATAATTGTTGTAGATTTTTCCCAATTAAAATGGATTTTTAATTGAGTTTTCAGATCTGAAGTGAATTAAAATTCGTTTAATTCTTTGAATTTTATAAATTTTTAGAAATTTGTAAAACTTCTGAACTTTTTACAGTAGGTTACTGGCTAACCATAATTTTAGGAAAAAAATTTCCGTTAATTTATCTGATCAAATTTCATTTTTTTAATTTAGATTTTCAGATCTTAGAGAAATAAATTCGTTGCTTCTCTGAATTTTGTATATTTATAGAAATTTGCAAATTTTCTGAAAATTTTATAGTAGGTTACTGGGTAACCATTCCGTTATGGATAAAATTTTCGTGAATTTTCGAAATTTTTTACTAATTTTCCTTTAATTTTCAGTTTAACAGAAAAGTATAATTGTTTACTTTTCTGAATTTTATTCTAATTTTTGAAATTTGATAAAAATCTGAAATTTTTACAGTAGCATATTGGATGAACCTTCTGTATGGGAAAATTATAAAATTTGATTTTTTAAACTTATCGGACTATTATTATTTATTTTCCTCTTAAACAGAGAATTAAAAGGTTTAATTCCCTAAATTTTAGCAATCTTTTAGAAATTGTTAAAATTCTGGAAAATATTCATATTTGGGTTTTTAGATAACACTATGATATGAAATCTTTTAATTCGATAAGTTATGATATTTTATTTAAGTTTGTTGTTTTTCATTTACGAAATTAACCGAAACTGGGAAGCAACGCGGACTGTGTTGCCAGCAGTTTTTGTGAAATCGTATATTTTAGGGTTTGTAATTAATTTTAGAAATTAATAATTAAATCCTATTACTACTAAATCAGATAATGGGCATAAAATCTATTATTTTGTAAAGTTTAGGAAACCTACAATATCTTTGAAAGATATAGTATCTTTTAGACTCCTTGATTTTAGGAAAGTCAAGTATTTTGTGTGTATTAGTATAAAATCCTAAATCTGATTAGGTAACTAAGATAAAATTTGGATTTTATTTATTTTATTAATCATGCAAACCTTTAGGAAATTTTATTTAGTATTTATTTCCTTATGTGTTATATTGCAATTATATATATGTCTTTATAATTTTTTATTTAAGCATGTGTTATATTTGATATAATTATTGCAATATTACATGTTTGCATGTGCTTCTAGTATGGCCATAGATAGTCGGTTTTACCGGTCTGCGTACCGGGTTGGTGAAATACGGTCTGCGTATCGTCTTTGAATTAAATTTTTAAATTTAAATTTCAGTTAAGTTTATTTTTTAATTCATGTAAGGACTCAATTGTGAGGTTCAAATTGTAAATTGGTTGTAATTGGAGACATCAAATTGAGTGGGAGCCCAACAGCAATAGAGGTAGTGATTCGAGTGGGAGCCCATCCAATGAAGTTGCAAGACCCAAGAAGGTTTTCTTGAAGACTGTCAAGGCTTAGTTAAATTAGTTGATTAAGTCTAGGTGGTCATACTAGGGGTTTTATTTATGCTTTAAATTTGTTATTGCATGTTTTATTATGCCTTTTATGTTTTTCAAAAGAGTTCACCTAAAATTGCATGCTTAGGATAATAAAACCTACTCTCAAAATGAATTATTGCTCAACCTATCGAAACACCACTTAGATGGATAAATAAAGAAAGCCAACGCGAATTATTTGTCCATTAATAAGTAGGTCAATTCAAATTGGCTATCAAAATAGTTTTGGGCCAAGAGCAGAGGAAGAGAAATATTGTATTCGATACAAGTTTCTTGCCAAGAGTCATTTTGAATGATCGATCATAAAGATGATCCACCAAAGATAACATGGGATCAAGTTTTGTTGGGCCAAAGTCCACTTGAGCCCATGAGTCTTGTGGGTCTTGGTAAATTAAAACACTAAGTGAGAGTTAATAAAGTGTTTTGATTTGAAATTAAATTAGTTTAATTTCTTTTGATGAATAATAACTAAAATGAACCAACTTGTCTCGTAGAATTATTTATGTCTTTTCACTCAAACATCCACCACTAATAAAATATTGTTTTCTCCTTGAGAAAGAGAAAAACAATTAACACCAATTCCTTAATTGGCGTTGCCATCGCAAGATTGTCTTGAAGGCGATTAAAAAGAAACATGTCTTTGATATAACATTGAGCTAGGCATCAATATTAATAGGTCAATCAAGCCAAATGAATACATGTAATGTCATAGTATTCATACAATTTTAACTTCAAAATGTTTGAAGATTAGAGGAGGATTTCAATATTACCAACTCAAAATCAAGTTCATCGAACTAGTTAGAGTTGATAAATATGAAACCAATAACCAGATAGTCTCGGTTGAGCTAGATAAGAGCCAATTGTTGGCGCTCATGTTCTGAAATAATTTGACTATTTTAAAACATGAGAAACCTTAGACCCCCTTTAGCCAAAAGATTGGCGACCAAAGATAGTCTTTTAGTGAAAGGGAAAATAAGATTTAAGAAATCTATCAAAGCCAAGAAGTCAAAGGAAAGGTAAGGACAAATAGTTGTACATACCCAACCAATGACAGCAACCGGTTAACAATCAGATCATGTATATATGACACTGGGAGCGTGAATAACTATAAGAAACACTTGAGATATGATTTCAATTCTAGGCAAATGCGTATATGATACACACTACCCTTATTAAACCCACTTTGAGTATAAGATACCGGCTGTGAAATTCGCATTTATGCAAATGTGCAGTATCTATAGCAAAGTAGATGTGCTTTGAAGGATGAGAGTCAACCTACAAATAGGAACATGCAATTAGTTGTAGTTCCTTATGAAGAGTTGGTTGTTTATCCATTCCCTCAAAACTTATAAGAGAAATTTATAGGTGATTCTATGTTCTCATTATAAGTAGAAATTTGATTTCTTGCTCTCAATGAGAGAGAGAGAGGATCTCGGATAAACACACCCAATACATTGAAACCAAAAGGTTTAAAAAGGAATAACTCATGTTCAAACATAAAACCTGTAACTATCTATTAAGTCATGCAAATGAGAGCGCATTTAGAAGCGTCAAAGTGATAGACTTTTGAATGATAAGACTTTGAAACATGTGATGTTTGCAAAGCATGACTTTATCTTTTACAAGAAAGGGTGAACGTGCCAACAAACACTCATGCATATGAATGTATGTAGTCCAATTGAGCACAAGTACAAGAGATGGATTACTTCAAATCTTTAAAGATGAATAAAATAACACATGGTGATTCATGTCTGTGAGATTCATCTGAAGCTGGAATGTTAAAATAGTTTAAAGATTTCCAAAATGAAGTAGTCTTGGCGAAACAATGAAGAGCACCTAGATAAGATCGGAAGGATGCTAATGGTTGAGCCAAGAGTTTGAACAAATGACTCAAATGAAACATAATTCTGGCACTATAAGCTTAAGTCATATTAATCATAAATGTATTGAGAAACTGCATAGTGCAGGATTTTGGAAAACCAAAACTTTGAAATTTTCAATGCTTGCAAAGCATGTCTGATGAGTAAGATGACTAAAATCACCTCTTATTGGAATTGATGAACAAGCTAATGACTTATTAGGATGCATACATACTGATGTATGTGGGCCTATGAGCACTAGTGCTAGAAGAAGGTTTACTGTACTATTTCATCACTTTCAGTGACGATTTTTTAGTAGATATGGGTATATCTACTTAATACGCCACAAGTCGAAATCCTTTGAAAATGTTCAAAGAGTTTCGAAGTGAAGTACAAAACCAACTTGGCAAGAAAATCAAAACCCTTCAATTAGGTTGAGGAGGTGAGTATTTAAACCAAAGATTTCATTGACCATTCCAGAAAATATGGAATTGTTTCATGACTCTCTCCTCTAAGAATACGACATCTCAATGACGTATCTAAGAGCAGGAATCACACCTTATTAGATGTGGTGTGATCAATGATGGTTGAGTCAACATTGCCGATTACCTTTTGGGGATACACGCAATTAACCATAGCTCTAATTACTTAATAAAGATTATCTGAAGCATTAGAGAAGACACCATATATGATATGGAGAAGAGAGGTTCTTGAACTGTCTTCTGGAAGAAAGGAGTATCACTTCTACAAACTGTTGTAGAGGAAAGTGTTTGTGTCTCAAAATATTTTCTTCTTAGAGAATATGTTATTCTCTAAAAGAAAGAGTGGGAGAGATTTTGAACTTACTGAAGTTCGAGAGACACAAAACACTATAATCATCACATGAAACTCCGCTACTTGGTCCTAGTTCAAATTTTCCTATTTGTCGGAAAATTAAGAACAAGGTTGAGGCAGTTGAAGTTTCTCAAAACGTCGAGGAGAGGGTGTCATGAACATTACTCCACGCAAGGTCAGGTAAACAACTTCGTCAGCCACAAAGATATCGATCTTTTATGGATGAACGTGAGATGTTACTTTTAGAAAGTAATGACTCTACCTACATCAAAGAAGCTTTAAGTAAATCAAGATTCCATGCAACCAAGTCTAAAATGGAATCCATGTATTCAACCAAGTTTAGAACTTGGTTGATTTGTCTGAAGGTGTGAGCCATCAGGCATACGAGGGTTTTAAGGTAAAACATGGGTTCATTAAGATAGACATCAAGACTGACTTCAAAATTACATTTTGAAGAAAGGTGTGTACTTGACACAACTAAGTGGTCTTTTGTTGGAATACTTGTAAACTTCAAGAGACCATTTGTGGTCTTAAGGAAGCTTCTAGGAGTTGGAATCATTTACCTTCTCGACCAGGATATCAAAAAGGTTTGACATACTGGGAAGTGCCAAAGATAATATTGTGTTTACAAGAAGTTCAGTGGGAGCAATGCGTTTTCTGATATTGTATGTGATTGACATACTGCCTATTGAGAAGAATATTCCAATGTTGCTTCTATTGAGGTTGACTTGGAAATAATTTTCAAAGTGAAGGATTGGTGGGGCTAAGAATTTTATTGGAAACAAGATCTATAATGATAGATTAAAGATTTTGATTGTTTGAATAAAAGTTAACTAGGTGTTGAATAGTTCAACTCACTTCACGAATGGATTAATTTCCAAAATCATGTCATATCCTTACGGAATTTGATTGTCTCAAAACAATCAGAAGTTCTAAGAAGGATGAGACATATAACTCATGCTTCAGGCGTGAGATTAATGTATGCCATGAGATGTTCAAAGTCCAACATAACATATACATAGTATATGTATAAGCAAAACTAAGGATATGTCCTAAGTCTAAAGTGGTTGATAAAAGCTAAGTGTGAAGAGTTGCATTGATGCTACACTCATGCAGAGAAATATGATTATCTGAAAGGTCAGAGAAAATTATACGATCTGTACTGAGTGGTATTGAGGTGAACTGGAAGAAGTTGCTAACATGACATGCAGTTAATTCTACAAATAAGACAAGTATGACACGAGTTTAGAAGTTGTGGCAGAAACTGTTAGGATTGCGAAGTACATTTTTTGAACTGGGTGATGTTTCTCACCTTGCGAGAGAAATGAAGCCTTATTGATAGGAGCCATCACTCAAGCAAAGGAACTGAAGCTCACTATGAATCCAAACATGTGTTCCGGAAATATCTTCCTATATGAAAGGTCATTAGTGAGATGGTATATGTACGAGGTTCATTGCAAGTATTATGTACTAAACCCTTGTTGTAGTTATAGCATGATAGTCATGCATGGGCAATATGTATTAAACACATTCCGGAATATTAACAAGTCAAATTTGCAAGAATTGTTCATGAATTATGACCTTGTTGATTCATCATTGAGAATAAGATTCCAAATTTTACATCAATTGTGGTTTAGAATTATGTAAATGTCCAAAAAGGTTAGCGCATTCAAAATGGGAAATTGGATGAGGTCCGATTTCTGAAACCCCATTAGTGAACTTGATAGTGCTAGTCTTCGTCGATAGTCGACCTGGTTCCTAATTGTATTATCACGTAGGAACAGTGATAATATCAACACAATTAGCATGTAGGATTGAGGTGATGATCAAGTTTCGTGATCATAGTGATGTGATGACATCATAAATCAATCACATGGGTACTGTTGAGAACAACTACCGAACTGACCCGCAGTGGGAGCTCTTTAAGTTGGGAATTGTCATAGGAGCTCTCACTACTCAAAATTCCTAAATCCTGAGTTCAAGCATAGACTACATGGTCTGCATGACTTTGGAAGCGCCAAACGCCTTCGTAACAATAGGCTATAAAGGCGTGTCCGTTCTGATTGGATCATGTGAAAATGTGTGTCTGAACAAGATGGCATTGTCCTCCTTATTAGGGACAGTTGTCTTTTGGCCACTCGGTGAGATTGGACTGAAAATGCTTGGTCGAGTTCAGTTGAATCAATAGTTGATCATCTGTTTTTCAAAGTCTAAACTCAGAGATCGTGGAACGTTTCGGACCTTACATAAGGATGACATCAGCTTACCTTATCCGAACATGAGACAGTAAGTGACAAGGGAATTCAAGGAATCGAACACTTGTGGGACAAGTGGGAGATTGTTGGGAATGTCCCGACAATGTTCGATATACACGGAGATTAAACCAATGTAATTATATGTCTTGCTAGAGACCTCTATAATTAGTAATTAAATATGTTTAATTACAACTATATTATTTGGTGCTACTGGGTCACACAAGTCAGTGCCCTGGAACATTGTATGTAACCTAAGTGATATTGTATCACGTTTAGAAAAGTTGGAAATTGATTTCTGTGAGAAATCAGCCCAACACGGACCGAATTGGGTCCAACACAGGTCATGTTGACCCAACACGGTCCGTGTTGAGACACCACGGTCCGTGGTGTCCATGGGTCGATTATTTTGACCTTCTGGAGTCCACACGGACCGTGTTGGGCCCAGAAAACGCGCCATCGTTTTAATTCGGCCCTTTAGGGTTTTTAAACCCTTTCCCTAGGTTTTCTAAATACTATATAAAGGGGTCTCTGGGAGAGATTATTCAACACCAACTGCCTAAGACTCTTAGAGAGATACCAGGGTGATTTGCTGAGTTCCTCTCTCTTTTAGTTTGTAGTTCTAGTTTCAGGAAACATTCTCTGTCTCCCGAAGCAATCTTACATACATCTTAGATTGAGATTCGTCTCGATCGGGTCGATCTAGCAATCGGGTTCCCGGAGTGCTGCATGGACTTTTCAGTAGAGGATTTCAGCATTGGAATCTGGAAGGTCAACCTCTTCTTCAGCCGGAATTAGCGATCAGGTATAATTACTAAAGCCTCTGCAGTTGTTTGATTAATTGTTTATAACTGTTATAATATTCCTCCAGTTAATCTGTGTCTATTTAGGATTTAGATAACCTAAAACCTAACAAAGAGATCCTCATGCCTGGAATTCAGCTGCTCTAGGCAAACTGGTTTGGCAACTTATTCTGACAAGGAGTCACTGTGGGTCAAGTGGATTCATCACTTGTATCTTAAGAAACAGAATATTTGGGATTGTACAATCAAGTAAAATAACAGTTGGTATTGGAGAAGACTTATCCAAGTTCGAGATAATCTTGCACCCCTGTTTCGTGACCTTATTGGAAAACAGAAACCTTATTCTATATTTGATGGTTATGTATTCCTTAAGGATCATGGTGAAAAGGTTGAATGGTTTTCTTTTATTTGGAATGGTCTCAAAGTACAGAAATTCTCTTTTATTGCTTGGTTGTCGATCCATGGCAGGCTAATGACGCAAGAAAGATTGAAGAGATTTGGTTACGCTTTGGCGAACAGATGTCCTTTATGCATGAAGGAAGAAGAATCAGTATCACATTTATTTTTTGGATGTGAGTATAGTCAGAAGATTGGTTCATATGTTTTGGTTAATCTCTTTGAGTTTAATATGGATTGGTGTAATTGGCTACAAGTTTGTCTTGCGCTTCCAAAGAAGATGAGGAACAAGATTTGCTTGGGTGTGACAGCTATAATATATCATACTTGGTTTGAGCGCAACTTCAGGGTGTTCCAGGATATGGAAAGAAGTTTTGAGGGTGTTTGCAGTTTTGCTATAAATGATGTAAAGTTTAGGCTTAGTGATTAAGCTTTGCTTTGATTTGTTTCGTTTAGATCAACAGGTTTTGATTTTGGTTGTTTTTGGGCTAACATTTGTAGCCCCTCCGGATATGCCTGGAGTGTTTTGTATACTTTGGTTTTAGTAATGGAAAGTCTCTCCAATTTTCCAAATATATATATATATATATATATATATATATATATATATATATACAATTTAACAAGTCCATGGGTCCGTGCCAAGACCCGGACCCGCCAAGTTTTTATTGGACCCAGTCCCGACCCGGACCTAGTGGGTCCAATTTTTTTTGGAGCCAGACCCGCCTAAATTGGGCAGGTCCGAGCGGGTCTGGGGCGGGTCCAAGACCCATTGCCTTCCCTAGTTGCCTCGAAGTGCGTATAAGACAAGTTCTTCAAGCCCTGCTCAGGGCGGAGGCGTACGTACTAACCCTTGGCACAACATGATCATGACTTCCGGAGGAATCTCCTTTTGGAATACTACATTTTTAATGAAGGTCGGTGACTATGACAAAATTCATGGGAGTCACGGTCATTTCTCCCATCGGTAGGTGAAATGTATTGGTGGCGACCTAGAATCGCTCTACCAAAGCCCTCCCCACAACACGATGGGTTTTGCAATCCTGGACTACCAAGCACACCCAAAAGGTGGTAAGGCCCCTTGCTCCTAAGGTGTCACGCATGAATTCACCCGAAATAGATGCAGGAACCTTTACGGGACTCTTCAGATTCACACAGGTTTTCAAGGAGTCTTCCTGAAATTTGAGCGGAGAAAAGCTCAAAACCACGAATGGGTCCACCTAAAGGCATTGTAGGACGCAAGCCCACACATGAACTTGGGCCGTGTTACGCCAGCAAAGAAGACATTTTGGGCCCAAATCATAGCCAACACCCCAAGAAGGTCGCAGGGCCTTCCCCTTGAATTGAGCCAAATCCGACACAAGAAACGAGCAAAAGGCCCAGCAAAATGGCCAGAAAGTACGCAGGGCCTGTGACGTGTTCAAGGTCGAGTTAACGACGCGTGCGAACAAATGACGCAGCAAAATGGCCATCAAGGGCGTAGAGCCTATGAGCTTACCTGGGTTGTGTTGGTGTCTCTTGCAAACGAAAAGCCCAGCCTGTGAAAGCACGAAGGCCGTGGGGCCTTCCTCACACAAATAGCCCGTTCTTTCAGTTTGGGCCCAAGTCGGGACCAGCCCATCAAGGAAGGCCGCAGGGCTTGTGACGGGACATGGGTCGATTCTTTTGATTTTATTATCAACGGAGCCCAACGAAGTTAGACTTTTTCTATTTTTTTTGGTTTTCGACATCGGGAAATCAAGAAATAACATGCAAGGGCCAAGATAACTAGATCATATCCATGCGACATAAATTAGCTAAAATCGACAAGACATGGAAACTCACATTTCTGCTTGCTCATTTTACGCTAAAACAAGCAAAGGAAGGTTTGAAGGTTACCTTGATGTGTGATCGATGATACCATACATGGTTGAACGACCGAAGGAGTAACCCAGTGGAAGTAGGTTCAATCTCGGGAGTGAAACTCCGTCTTGAAGAGCCCTCGTGAGTGTGAGGCCATCTTGCTACATGGGGAAGAGGAGGATTCCTTTGGCTCCGTGGCTACATATTTTCTAAAGAAACTCGAAGACTTTCTAGCAGGAGAATGAGAGAGCTATTTAGGAGTTTCAAGAAGTGAAATGAAGAGGTGTGAATGAATGAATGAAAGGAGCAAGACATTTATAGAAAAGATGGGAGAATACGGATTGTCCGTTTCAAGGACCCACCTACTCCAACACCTCAAATTCATACTTGTCAATAGACCCAAAAAAAAATTCAATTGAAATGTGGCAAAGATTGTTGCATCCCTCGTGCGAAGTTTTGGACCAAAGAAGTGAGTAATCCACCGTATCCAATCCTCTGCCATTTGCAACTATTTGCATAATTGCATTGCACTGTCGATCATCTTTTCACCCCCTCCTCCAACTTTTAAAAAAAAAAAACAGAATTAAAAAGGCAAACCAGAAAATTCAAATATGGCCATCAATTTCCTGGCTATAACTGATAATTGTAGCCCTCCATTTCTTCTCGGCGGCGGCTGAGAACAACATTGTCTGTCTGTGGCGACGATGTGGACAGTGGGAAGCTACTATAGAATAAATTGAAAGGGCATAGTATAGAGAGAGCCAATGAGGGGATGGGGAAATGGGAAAGCATGGTTATATTTATGTTACTCCAGCGGTTATTATTCGGCGGTTATAATTTGAGTTCTAAATGACTTTAAAATCTGCTTTGTATTTTCCAAAATGTAACTGTTGTTAACTAAAAGAAAAAAAATAATTACAAATTGGGTGGAAAATTGGAAATGCATGCAAATTAGCAATCGGGCCGGAGCCGGAAGGATTTTCACCATAGATCATTCTACAATTTATATAATAAAGATGTAAAATGTGTAATACACATAAGTATATCAAATTAAAGCTATTATAATAATTACTACAAATTAAATATTTTGTTTGGGCTTTTTCTAATATACTGTTTCATATGAACTCATGTATAAAATGGACTAAAATATAACTATTAATTACTTTTATATGAGTCATTAATATATAGGAAGGGGGTAAGGAATGTTGTCACTAACCTAAATACTCCTATAATATTATTATAAAATAAACTTAGAAAACTGTGAAAGTTGAATAAGATAAGACACCCATCAAATATACTACATCAGTCCCAATTTTTTTTGTCATCCCAACTAATTTGGGAAAACAAATATATTTTGGAATTGGAGTGAAAAATTTGAACATTACCAAAACTACCCCTATATTATATTTATTGATATAATAGTCTTTGAATTATAAAAAGTGATAAAGAATTAATTAATTAGGGGCAGAAATGGAATTGCAATCGTTAAAATTGGAAAAGTGACAAACAAATTGAAAAAAGACCAGGATATTCAGAGGACTCTTCTGACCAAACAAAAACTAAAAAATAAGTAATTGTCAGCAAAGTTGTTTTTTTCTTCAAATTCAAAAATTTATCTTAGTTTATATGTAGGTCATCGACTCAGCACAAAAGAGTTAGTTATCGTGATAGACATTTTGGGACGGAGATAGTATATATTAATACATGAAGGAGTTAGAAGTGTTATGAAGGGTGAATAAGATCAAATAAGGGTTTTTTGCATTTTGGACCCCGAACTTTAGGGGTACTTATTTTTTGAACCCTTGGTTTTCAACTTTAACTTTTGGACCCTAAAGTTTATAGTTTAAAAACAAGAACCCTAAAATTTGTGGGCTAAAGAAAAAGGCCCCTGACTCATTCTTTGTTTTCATCCCATGTTTGAATTTATCTCCCAATTGACGTCAAATTTCAAAACTAAGGTTAAAACTGATATTGAAGCTATAATACACCTCTCTTATTCATGTCGGGGCTACTTAGACCACTGAATACATGGGTTTAAGTAATTCCAACGTGAATAAGAGAGGTTCATTATAACTTTAATATTGGTTTTAATCTTAGTCTTGAAGTTTGACAACAATCGGGAGATTAATTCAAACATGGAAAGAAAAAAAAACGTGAAACGGGCTTTTCTTTCAGCCCAGAAACTTTAGGGTCCTTTTTTTTCAAACTACAAACTTCAGGATCCAAAAAATTAAAGTTGAAAAACAAGGGTTCAGAAAATAAATACCCCTAAAGTTCGGGGTCCAAAATGCAAAAAACCCGATCAAATAAGACACCCATCAAACTCAGGTTGCATTAGGGGTGGCAATGGACATTGGATTCGATCCATATTCATGGATTCGATCCATATTAAAGGATCCAGATTCATTGATTTGGGATTCAATGAATCTAAAATTGAATCTGGATCCTAAATGAATATTTATTGGATCTTGAGATCCATATTCATTTAAGATTCATGAGATTCATTTAACTTAGGGTGTGTTTGATTGTAAAGAAAATGACCATTAAGGAAATGATTTTCCAAGGGAAATGATTTTCAAAGGAAAACAACTTTGCATGTCAAATTTCTCTTGTTTGATAGGAGATAAATCGATTATCAGAAAATAACGATATATGTCGATATAGGTAGCAATATATGTTACAAATGAAAATATTTGGAGCTCGAAATTCATATTTGATCTTTTTTTCGCCTCCATCATATCATATCATAAAAAAAGTTTAATTCAAAATGCTAAATTTGAATTTTACTTTAAAGTTCCAGTTAATTTTAGCGGTAAAAAATGTTGGTACATGTGCAATAAATGTTATCAGATAAAAATATTTTGAGCTCAAAATTCAAATTTGACATTTTCCTAATCAATTATATCGTATTGTAAAATTTCAAGTCAACTCGATGAAATTTAATTTTGCTCTTAAGTTTCAGTAAGATATAATAGCAATAACAAAAAATATCGATATAAGTGATGATATATGTTATAAATGAAAGTATTCGGAGCTTAAAATTCATATTTGAACTTTTTTTAATCAATTATATCGTATTCTAAAGCTTCGAGAAAAAACGATGAAATTGAATTTTGCTCTTAAATTGTAGTCATATTTAATAGCAAAAAATGTTGACAAAAGTGGCAATATATATTACAAATGAAAATATTTGGAGCTCAAATGTCATATTAGATTTTTTTTTTACTCCATACTATCATATCATAAAATTTCGAATCAAACGGTTAAATTTGAATCTTTTTAAGTTTCAATTAGTTTTAGTGACAAAAATTGTTGGTATATGTCGTAATAAATGTTATCAGATAAGAATATTTTCAGCTAAAAAGTTTATATTTGAACTTTTTTCAATCAATTCTATGTATCACAAAATTTCAAGCCAAATAATTGAACTTGAATTTCGCCTTAAATTTCATATAGATTTAGCAGTTAAAATGCTAACTTCGTGAATATTATTATTTCTTTTCCTCTTTTTACTCGAATAAAATATGTAAATATTTTCCCATTATTCTCTAAATATTCACTCATCGCATCTATCATATTACAAAAGAACATAGAGAAAGACCTAGTTAGATTGTTTGACTAATCATCCGACATCAGCCCTTGATCAAAGTTCCTCACATAAAGGTTCATTAAATTTAATTTGCAAGAGATGGATCTGATTGAGATTCATTAAGGATTCACAGGATTCATGGATGCAATTGAATCTAAACAATCTGAATCCAATGAATCTGGATCGAATTTGGATATGGATTCATATAATTCAAATTGAATATGAATCTCGACGAATCTGATCTAGATTCGACCCATCGTCATCCCTAGATTGCATTAAGGAGGAAACGAATTGGGGACTATGGAAATAAAGTGGACAGCAGGAGACAAGACATGCATGATGTTGTATAAGCAAGAGGGGCAGTGCGTAGAGTTTTGCTCAACTTGGAGTTTTAAGTTGTGAGCTTTTATCCACAATGTACATGATCTGGAGTGTATACTCCGAACGATAGGAATGCATGACAATATTCATGCATGCTACATTGCTACTGTCGGCTGTTGCCATTACTACCAAGCCTACTTGGACATTTTTTTCAACGCGCATCTGTTCATTTAATAATCAAAACAAAAAAAAAAAAACCACCAAGTACTGTATTAGGGTTGGGAGTTGGGACAACGTTGTCATTATTAGCCTGAAATAAACAGGAAGTTTTCGGATTGGGAGTTATTATTAATCAAGTTTTATTTAGAAAGGTAAGTGATAACTAAAATGTATACGAGGATATTACAGCAATTCAGCTCCTGACCATAGAAAATTATGTGAGTATAGGTAAGTAAGAAAGTAAATCACAAATAGTCATATCACCTAAATATATGATCTTTTAATATATATTTTACTATCTTCGTCCTTTAATGAGGGTCCATTTTTCTAACTATCTTGTTCCTTTTTATTTGTCAGTTTTACAGTTTCAATAATTAAAATATTCATAGTAATCTTAATTAATGAATCAAATTTTTATTTTAGCTTTTGAAATTCTCCGTTATTCCTCTTTTGCCCTTAATGAGGGTTACATTTGTCCATAAATAACTTTTTTACTCTATTTCCAAGACGCATTGGTTTTGTAAAATTAATTTATTTGACACTTAAAAAGAGACGGAGGGAGTACAATTTTTAATAAAGTAGTGGAAGTAAGGTAAGTCACATTAGTTACATAAATATATGAACTTTTAAATATATATTATATGATGTGTATTAGGTAATGTAAAATCATTATATATATATATATATATATATATATATATATATATATATATTTCTCGGGTACAAAGGGCGAGGATCGTAATAATTGTGTCCCTATGAGGGTATTTTCGGAAAGTCACAATTAATTATGTTTTGAACTTTTTAAGATTTCTTTGAACACACCAATTAATGGGTGAATTAATTTAATGAGGGGGAACGTTTGATGTTATGCCACTTTCCACTATTTTCGTTTTCAATATTAACATAATATAATATATGTATATCCAGGCTTCAAAAAAAAAAAAACCACATGCATGCATAATTATTTTGCTTACAAATAAAATTAATTTAGTATTAGAGTACTTATAAATTATATATTGAATATAGTACTTGATGGGTATCTTCTTTTAATTAATTAATAAGAAATAATTGATTTAACGTATGAAAATTATTAATAAGCCGAAACTAGGTTAATTAGGTTGAAACTTACTACTAGATTAACTAGCTTACTCTTTTCCTCTTTTTGAGGATAGTTTTTTATATTATTGAAAATACATACAAAGGTATTCAACTGTAACATTTCGAGTAGTACTTTATTTGTAACGTCTGAATCTTTCTTAATAGCAGTAATTAGTGAATTTAATTTCACTTAATTCTATATTAAATTTAATTTTATTCATAACTATTACTCCCTCCGTTCCATATTAATTGTCATAATTTTGACTTTTACGGTCTCCAATGTCACTCTTTGATTGATAATTTCTTACGTAATGCGTCATTAGCAATTGCAATATTATACTTTGATGATAGTATTTTTCGTTACGAATCTAACGGTAGTAATTTTATATAGCAACTCATTGTATATGTAGAGAAATTTATGGTCAAAGATTTTAAAATTTGAATGCACGATTTCCAAAGACGACAATTAATATGGAACGGAGGGAGTACTATCTAGGGTTTATAAATAAATACTCCTTATTTGTTGGTAGCTTTTGTGGATGCAATATTTGAAAACTTAAGAAAAACCTATATGTTGGTTTATATATTTGGATCAATGAGAGTATTCACCTTCAGAATTTGATGTTTAGTTTTTCTTCTCTTTTTTAGGTCTTAGATTTATTTTAGCTTAAGCGGGATTCGACTATAGTAAGTGGATTCCAATTACCATTCATAACTGGGGTTTTTTGCATTTTGGACCCTCAATTTTAGGGGTATTTATATTCTGAACCCTTGGTTTTCAACATTAACTTTTTAGACTCTAAAGTTTGTAGGCTGAATAAAAAATGACCTTAAAGTTTGTGCGCTAAAGAAAAAGACCCCTGTCCCATTCTTTATTTCCCTCCCATGTTTGATTTATCTCCCAATTGACGTCAAACTTCAGGACTATGGTTAAAAGTAATATTGAAGCTATAATACAACTCTCTTATTCATGTCGGGACTACTTAGAACCCTGAATACATGGTTTTAGGTAACTCCAACATGAATTAAAGAGGTTTATTATACCTTTAATATCGGTTTTAACCTTAGTCTTGAAGTTTGATGTCAATCGGGAGAGAAATTCAAACATGGAAAGAAAAAGAAAAACGGGAAACGGGCCTTTTTTTCACCTCACAAACTTTAGGGTCCTTTTTTTTCAACCTACAAACTTTAGGGTCCAAAAAGTTAAAGTTGAAAACCAAGGGTTCAGTATATAAATACTCCTAAAATTCGGGGTCCAAAATGCAAAAAAACCCTTCATAACTGCATGAAGTCAAGAACTGAAGGTATGTTGTCAAAGATTATGTTTTTTCAACCTTGCCTTTGGTCTTGGATTTGTGCTTAGAAATTATTATTGTTAATGAAATTATTGTAATGATCCTAAATTTGCACTCATTACTATTTTCATAATCCTCATAGATTTTGTCAGATGACTAGCTCAAGGATGTGAAATATGATTTTTTTTTAAGTGTAAATAGTTAAATGCATGTAATTACATCATAGTTTCACATTTTTTGTGGCTTAATCATATCATACATTTGGCGGAATGATTTTAGATTTTGTACCATTGTTTATTAGAGAATTTTAAATAATATTTTGAAGAAAATTATTTGAAACCTCCGACCATTTTCAAAAAAAATATATATAATGAGTTTAGAATCTCTTGATTTAAAAAATAAAATAATAAAATTATAATTTAATATAAGTTGCATGTGCATCTAAAACAATAAGAGCTTGCTAACATATGAATCTTATTTCCTGATAACAAGTATTTTTGGGTATAAGGAGTAAGGATTTGAATATATGTATTTTAAAGAGTATTTTTGGGAAGGTATAATTGGCCACTTTTATCATTTTTTAAAAATGACTTCATATACATTTATTAATAGACCGAGTTACTACTAACAATAAATGAAAAAATGAGTTAAATATAAAAATATAATAATATAAATATGGATTAAATAATAATTCATGTATGTTTCATATAAAATAATTTCTCGATAAGAGAAATATTTTTTAAAGTGATTATAAAAATATGAATGTAATAACATAAATGTCAAAATGTAAATTTATATTTTATATAAAATGTATTAACATTAATGTAATAGCATAAATCTAATAACATATGTTTATTAAAGTGATATATCTAATATAAAATGAAAATTATCAAAAATAATATGAAATTTTAATTTGTTTGTCGAAATAGAAAATGTTGTTCTAAATTTTATAATATGGAATATGTTTGAAATTATTCTTATATCATTTGTCGTAAATAAAAAAGAGTATTAAAAAATAAATAATAAAAACTCATGGAGGATGTATCTACGTAATTATCATACTTCATGTCATGATTATATATATATATATATATATATATAAACAATTATAGTTGATGTCCACAATTAATATAATTAATACTTAATAGAAATAAGTAAAGCTATTTGTTATTTACAATAATTGTTTGTAACAATTCAAATGTAATTCACTATTTTATTATAAAATATAAACAACAATCATTGCTAACGGTTTTCAATTGACTTTCTTGATAACCGAAGCATTCCACAATATTTTAAGAGTAATTATTCCACTATGTAAATAATATGAATAATATATAAGTGCATGTGCGTAGTTTTGTGGGACAAATTTCTTGAGAGGTAATCGTCTCACTTTTAGCTTTGTTTTAGATTACGTTTTTTTTTGTTAATTTATCTCTATTTTTCGTTCAGTTTGAGAATATTGAACATTGTTTGTGTCGTTGTTGCAGGAACAATCACAGAGAGTTCAATTTGTTAGTCAAATTTTGAAGCTGGATATAGTTAATTGTTTCTTTACTATATCTCAAGTATTGGATAATTCGTTACTTGAAATTATAATCTCATATTTGTATGTTATTGCAGGTTGTCGTATATGATATAAGTATCATGGCGAATATTCAAAGGTAAAATTTTAAACCATACTATACATACTCTAAAAAAAATTATAGCTTAATCAAAAGATGTATGTCACATTTCAAAAAAAAATACCTATCAGATAAAACATTAAAAAATGTGTACTATAAAAGTTACATTTCATTTTATAAAAATGAATATATAGCATTATATAATTTTCTAATTCAATTTCTTTTTGTACGATCAGTACTATTAAGCTTTTGTATTGAATTAGTCTTTTCAATTTTGTTTTATTTTAATTTTTCATTACTAATTCTTCATATAAGACTTAATATGCATAGAATGTTGAAGACAAAATACCTTTATTATCATGTAGATAATTGTATAGTTATATTCTAATATTTTATTTTTTTTATCACAAGAGATGGTGATTGCATATCTTTTAATGTAGTGGATATTAATTCGTTGCCATTTGTCAGCAAGTTTTTACTCGGATTCTTCTTAATAGTTGAAAGCCATATGCATTTCAAGTCCAATTTGTTTTTCATTCTAATTTTAATTTACAGCCCTTTGTCACTTTTTTTTGGTATAGAAAAGGAGTTTCACAATTCAATTTATACAACTATTTGTTTGTTAAAATGTAGATTTTGAAGCTTTATGCCATCATTGTATTTTTCTATTTATGCCAATATTTAGTTTTTTAAGAGAATATTTAATATATGTGACACAATAGGTAGTCTTTTTGTACAGGAGTGTCACTGTGAAGCAATGTTAAAAAGGATTCTACTGATTTATTTTTGTACATAATTGACTATATTAAAAAGTGTAAATATTCTATATTTTTTCTATCATTATTTTAAAATATTTTATACATATTAATTATTAGAATATGTTATGGTACAATGGTTGGAATATTAATTATTATTTTTCATTTGAATATATGTATTTTGATTGAAACAAGTAATGCAATTATATTAGAAAAAGAATATATTGTAAATGTTAGAATATCTAATAATCGTAGTGATGATGATGATGGTTACAATGATGATGATGATAAATAATAGTATCTTCATTATAATTTTTTATAATACTTAAATTTCAAGGGATTATTATTATTATTACTGTTGTTGTTATTATTATTATTATTATTATTATTATTATTATTGCAATGGCAGCTTTACGTGTTGCTAATGCTAATGTTAACATTTAGTGTTTGGCTGGTTTTTTTTTTTTTTACATAAATAAAACCTCTCTTTTAATTGTTTTCTAATTTTATGCATTGATAATTCTATTCATTTTTATAACATTTGAAAGTTATTTTTTAAGTTAATAATATTCACAAGTTATCAATTTATTTGTGACATATTATTTGATTAAAAATAAGTTAGCTTCAAATATTCATACAATTAATGTTTTTTTTTCCAATTCAAAACATATAATGACCATTATTTATATTGGCTGGGATACTGTCTTATCTTATTTGAATTGTATTTATAGATTGTTTAATTTATGATGATTCATTGGAAAATTTTATTATGGGAAAAAAGCATAACGAGTGTGGTTACATATTATAAACCCATTTTTTGGTGAAAAATTAGAAAAATATAAATACAATCATTTTATTATATGATATCATAAAGGTTTTTAACAATATGTTTTGTTTTATTATCCAAACAATAGGTGTTGTTTAATTTTGTCCCGTGCAACGCACGGGTTTGAGGACTAGTATATATATATTTTTTGGTATAAAGGGTGATGATCGAAATTTGTGGATTCTAATGAGGGCATTTCGGGAAATATATAATTAATTCTATTTAATTTTTTAAAAAAACATGTAATATTAATGTGTGTATTAATGTGTGTATGTTGGCATTGATGACTCTTATTTCTTTTCCTTTTTTCATATGCACTATTCTTTTTCCTTTATTCTTTTAAATATAAAAATTATTTTTTTATTTTTTATTATTGCCATTTTCTTTGTTTTTTCAAATATAACATCGGTAATATTTTCAACAACACATATAGTTTACTTGCGTCCCGTGCAACGCACGAGTCTAAATACTAGTATATGTATATTTTTGGGTACAAAGGGCGAATGTCGAAATACATGAAGTTTGACTAGGGTATTTTTGGAAGAATAAAATTGTTCATTTTTGAAACGTCCATCTTTAAGTGCAACAGTTGACTACAATATAAATTAAATGGTGTTTTTGGTAAAAGAAATTAATTTTTAATTTGTTTCTTAAATATTTTCAAATGACACATTCAATTGGAAATGTTTGTGATATTTTGTAACAGAACACTATCTTACTATTAATTGTTTATGTCTGTTATTTAGGGTTTTAAATGAATTTAATTATATTGTAAAATTTCATGATCTTTAAATTATGACAATAGAGTGTTGTAAAAGATAAAATATGATGTGTGTTAGTTGTCTTTTTTTACAAAATGTTTCGATTAGTTTTTTATCATTTGTAACATTTGAAATTTTTATATATTGCATTCAAATATTGTAAATACTTTATATATTTGTTATTGCAGTTGAAGAGTATCATGCATTATTGAAATACAAAAGAAATGTCACTTTATATTTCATATACAGTATATAGTAGCTAATCTATAAGAGAAACATTAATTAAAGTGATTTTTTATAAACTAAAGAAATAATTTAATAATAGTAGATACATATGTATTATTCAATATCTAAAGTATAATTATCACTCTTATAAAACATTATACATATGTATTATTCAAATAATTGTAAGAATATTTTAATAATAGTAGATACAAAGGCTAATAAATAAACTAAAATACAAAATTTAAAAGTTATGTCCCTAAAAAAAATAAAGGAAGAAAGATAAGGGTGATTTTATTTTAAACTAAATAGAAAGGGGCAATAGTACTAATTACTAATTGATTAAGGGAGGAAAGAAGGGTTGGCTCGCGGTGAAAGCGGATATGAGTAAAGCATATGATCGAGTTGAATGGGGTTTCTTGAAAGTCATTATGTGGGAGATGGGCTTCCCAATTGAATGGATTGAGTTGATTCTGAAATGCATTTCGACGGTGTCGTATTCTTTCTACATAAATGGCAGGGTCACGGGGTTTCTTGAGCCGACGAGGACAGGGAGACCCCCTTTCCCCCTATCTTTTCTTACCAGTCTCAGAGGGCTTAAATGCACTTGTCGCAAGAAAAGCAAATGAGGAGAGATGGAGAGGTTTGAAGGTTTGCAAAATGCCACCTTTGACACACCTTCTCTTCACAGATGATAGTGTTTTTTTCCTGAAAGCAACAGAAGCGAACATACAGACTTTGCGGGCAGTCCTAAAACAGTATGAGGAACTCTCGGGACAAAAAATAAATCTTGAAAAATCTGAGATTTACTTTAGCAAGAACATAGAGGAGGAAAGACGATCGAGGCTGTTACAGGAGATGGGGATGAAGGAGATGGTGGACCAAAGAAGATACTTGGGACAGCCATTGATTATAGAGAGATCAAAAAAAGTGATTTTTGAAGATCTCAAGAGTAAAATTTGGAGCAAGGTACAGGGGTGGAAGGAAAAGCTTCTGTCGCAAGCAGGAAGAGATGTCCTTCTCAAGGTTGTGATTCAAGCGGTACCAACATACGCAATGAGCTTGTTTAAACTGCCGGAATCCTTTCACGAGGAGGTCACTAGTTTGATGAGTAAATTCTGGTGGAGTGGAAATGTGGACAAACGTGGCATCCATTGGGAACGTTGGGGGAATTTATGCAGGCTAAAAGATGAAGGAGGCATGGGTTTCAGAGAGATGTCAAGTTTCAACCTCTCAATGCTCGCAAAACAAGCATGGCGGCTACTCATTAACACAGAATCTCTCGCGAGTCAAATTATGGGAGCAAGGTATTTTCCTAGAGGCACAATCCTAACAGCACAACTGGGTTTAGCTTCGTATGGCGAAGTATCTTAGAAGGGAGAGATCTTATGAAACAAGGAGTGGGTTGGATAATTGGAGATGGAGCTTCGGTTCGGATTTGGGGGGATAAATGGGTAACCATCAATGGGAGACACTTTATAGGGGTGGCCCCTGAAGGTATGATGGACAGAAAAGTAGAAGAACTCCTAATGGGAGAAGAAAAGCAACAATGGAATGGCGAGCTCTTACACCAACTGTTTGATGGGGAAACGGCTCGGGCCATTCAATTAGTACCCATACCCAGTACCAGGAGAAGGGACGAGGTAAGATGGTTACCAACAAAGAATTGGGATTTCACGGTTCGCAGTGGATATCATCTAGCATGCCAAGGTGTGAGAGCATCGACTTCTAGGAGTAAAAGTGACATTTTGTGGAGGCAAATTTGGGGCCTCTCTGTACATCCCCGGATCAAAAATCTCATGTGGAGGATAGCAAGAGGCATCCTTCCCACCAAAAATAACCTCTTCAAAAGACACATCATCCAAGAACACGAATGTAGCATCTGCAATAAGATGACGGAAACGACGAGGCACCTGTTTTTGGAATGCCAATGGACGGAGGAGGTTTGGTGCCGACTGGGCCTGCTAGCAATTACAACAATTTCAGGGAATACGGGAGCTGAATGGATACATAATTTGTTCACCACACTGACTAACACAGAGATTGAACTTTGTTGTTATGGTATATGGAGCATCTGGTGGGCTAGGAATGACCTCCTAAACAACAATCGGGGACTAGACCCCATCGAGATTCGTTGCGGAAAGAGCTGGAAACGGCTATACAGATTTCAAAAAGTTTTTGGAAAAGGGGAAAGAGAATGGTGCTCTATTGAGAAAGGAGAAGTGGAAAGGAAGCCCAGGCTGTGTGAAAATTAATTGTGATGCGACAACGAATAAGGAAAAGGGGACAGTAGTTGTAAGCTGTGTGGCTCGAGATGAAAATAGTTCCTTTATGTGGGCAGCAGGTCAGAGATTGGAAGTATCTTGGGATGCAGATACATCAGAACTTCATACGGTTCTTTTGGTAGTGAGAATGGGAAAAGAGAAAGGAGTGGTCAACGGTTTAGTGGAAACGGATGCCCAAACTGTTGCAATAGCACTAATGAAGGAAAAGTGTGATCGAAATGCGAATACTTTTCTCATTGATGAGGTGAACCAAGAACTAAAACAAGGAGGGTTTCGAGGAGTTGTTTGGGCAAGAAGAACAATTAATGAAGCGGCGCATAGGCTAGCAAAATGGATGCTAGGAGCTACAGATAGTTTCTATGTTTTTCATTCCCCACCCACTATTATGTCTGACGTACTGATGGAAGAAAGTTTATTGGAGGAATAGATTTCCTTTGGGCTGTAGCCCGTGCCAAAAAAAAATAAAATAAAAAAAGAGATACAAATGTTTTCTATTAAGATGACTATATAATATCCATAACGGTGGATGAGGGTTAATTGCATAATTGCTTACAAATTACTCCCTCCGTTTTTTAATATCTGTCGTTTGGGTACAGTGGGAGAAAACCAATGCTCCTAAAAGACATGTGGTGGTTAACTGTATTTTCCATAAATGCCTCAACCACTTTACTACTCCATAAATTAGCCAGTTAGCTCCTAAATCATAGAGCCTTTACGTTTTATCTTCAATCTACTTGCAAGCGTGCCTGAGTTTCCAGCTCTTCCCCCTAATCAATTTTTGGCGTATGTAGATGGTTGTTTATTGTTAATTGTCTACTCTTACTAGACATTAGGAAGGGGTAAATTTGATATGTATGTTGGCTGATTTCGTAATTCTGTAATGCCGCAATTCCATAATAATGAAAATGATGGACTACCAGGCCAAGGACGTAAATTGAGAACCTTGACCAACAATGAGCGTAGACGCATATATGATGCCCTACTAAAGTCAAGCAATAATGGAAAATTAGGGCGAACTGCCACTGGAGATGTTGCATCCAAATTTTCAACTTCTACCCGAACGGTGCAACGTATTTGGGCAGCGGCTAAGAACACCAGTATTGTGAATCATAGAAAGACGGGTAACTGTGGTCGTAAGAAATTTCACGTAGATGCTGATGTGATTCGTGTAATTCCGTTGCATAAAAGGCAATCTCTTCGTGCACTAGCTGCTACTCTTGGATGTTGTCTATCTACGGCATGGCGACTATTGAACTCCGGACTGATAAAGCGACATTCCAATGCAGTAAAGCCTTATCTGACGGAGGAAAATAAGCAGCCGCAATTATGGTTCTGTTTGAACATGATCGATGTGGACAACATTCCACACAACGCGACTTTTGTTGGGATGTACAATGTAGTCCACATCGATGAGAAGTGGTTCCACTTGAAAAGAACATCTCAAAATTACTACCTTGTGCCCGGTGAAGAAGAACCATACAGGACCTGCAAAAGTAAGAACTTCATTGTTAAAGTTATATTCTTAGCTGCTGTTGCCCGACCTAGATTTGATGAAGATGGAAATGAGACATTTTCTGGAAAAATTGGTCTTTTTCCATTTATATTTCAAGAGCCGGCGAGAAGAAGCATCGTTAATAGACCTGCAGGGACATTGGAAACAAAGGCTATGACTTCCATAAACAAAGACACTATCAGATTGTTTTTGGTAGAAAAAGTCATCCCAGCCATTAAGGAAAGGTGACCTTCAGAGGATTCTCATCGTCCGATTTTCATTCAACAAGATAACGCTAGGACGCACATCAGTAATGACGATCTACTATTTCGTCGTGCAACAAGTGAAGATGGGTTTGATATTCACTTAATTAATCAACCTGCAAACTCTCCGGATTTAAATGTACTGGACTTGGGTTTTTTCAATGCTATTCAGTCCTTGCAATATAAAGAATGCTCAAGAAATATCGATCAACTAGTTAGTGGTGTTACGAAGGCTTTTTATGACTTCCCGTCCAAGAGAGCAAATCATGTATTTATCACTTTGCAACAATGCATGACACAAATCATGCGGAATATGGGTTCCAATAATTACAAGATCCCTCACATGAGTAAAATGAAGTTAGAGAGGCTAGGTCAACTACCTAATCAATTAAGTTGTGATCCTGTGTTGGTGCAAGATGTTCGTAGTTATTTTGGTTAGATTTTAGATCCGGTATGTGGTCATTAACAAGTGGAAAGTTAGTACTTATTTTTTCAGTGTTTTATTTTCTTAACTTGATTTTGATGAGTACTTTGACAAATTTTGCAGAATTGGTAGCAGATTTGCTAGATTCAGAAAATTTCATGGTTGTTGATGACTCTATAGATAACGAATGGGTAGTGGAAGATTCACTGGACGGTGAAGACTCGGCAGCTGTCAACAATTCAATGGAGCGTGTCTTAATTCCACCCCAACCTAACGAAGAACATGAAGAAGAAATTAAGCAAACCATTGCGGTTATGTTAGAGATTTACCTTCCCGCTTTATATTACTAGTAGTAAATGATAGTCTCTGATTAATGTTTTCCTAAATCAGTTTCATTTAGAAATTAAGCAAACTCTCTAGATAGTATTTCAGTTTTACATTATTATTGCGGCCAGTTGTAGTCATGGCTGAATGATTTTTGTGAGATTAGGAATCAGTTTTGTGGCATGTGTTTTTCGTGAAATGGCATGTGTCAGATTAAGCAAACTCTTTGGATAACATGTGTTCAATGATGTAATGGCATATATTTAATGATGAAGTCAGTTTCCTTCAAAACATATTTTGGCAGACAGCAAGTATATTGAGCCTTTCAGTGGTTTTTTTTTTCTTTTGTTTTGTTTCTTTGATGTCAATTAGCTAAGTGTCAGAGATAGGGAGTGACAGCAAGTAAAGGAGAATGTTTATTGTAAAAGCAAGTGACTTGGAGGATATCAGTACTTTTCTGCTTATCAGTACTATCTTGGCAAGGGATATCAGTCCAATTTGTATGACATAGGCTGATTCTGTTCATGAGGTCTTGTGAGACTGTTATTGTTGGCAACAGTCTAGATACAGTTTGCAGCTGCTGATATAAGTTTCGAATGAGAAGTGCTTTTGGTCAAGTAAGACCATTTTTATTGTTTCTATTTTTTTGGATTCAACAGGTGTTCATGGCACCTCATGGAGATTTGGTCCTTGTTCTACAAACATCACCCTAGATAGATTGATAAATTTTCCTCCATTTGAAACATAAAAAAAAGAGCATCTTTATGGTAAAACAACCTTTTTAGTGTGAAGTCTAGTGGGGCATGGATAGCAAATTAGTATGGAGTATTGATTGTGGCATTTGGATAGCATGATTTTGATCTTATCAAATGGATTAGCATGGATTGATCAATCAAATAGCCTATGTGGGATTCGAACCCACATCCTTGCAACTTACAAGTGCTCTACCAATTGAGCTAATAGGCTATATACACAATCAAGAATTACTCCCAAGCAGTGGAAATTCAACATTCTGACAGTGGAAATTCAACAAAAGCCAAGGTGGATTTTATCAAGTGTTCTACCAATTGGTATTATCAAGTGCTAGACCAAATGGATTATCAAATGCTCTACCAATTTATCTTTATCAAATACATCCTTGCAAGTGCTCTACTAATTATCAAGTGCTCTACCAAATGGAACAGCATAGAGTATTTAGGCATTTACTAAGTCTCTATACATGAGCATATCCCAGGCAGCGGAAATTCAACATAAATGGCTTTCAAATGCCATACTACTAAGACAACATCCCGGCAGTGGAAATTCAACAAAAGCACTGCATAATGACACAAAAGAACGCACCAAACAACAATTTCAACAAAAGCACTACATAATTAACCAAAAATCATTCAGACTGTAAGTCATACCATTGCAACATTCCAAGATTAGCAAAAAAGCCAAACCTTTAGCAACTTGAATAGTAATACGAAATCGATTGTTTCCACTGCATCAATTGATGGGATCTCTTATGCTGCTTACTACAACAGTTTATTATCAAAGTGTTGTCTCTTTTTGCTAATCAAATGGACCCCAAGCAAAGAGTCCAAACTGTTAATTATCCAACTCGAAACTAACCGCCCCGGCAACAACATGACTGACGAAGAGAACCAACAACAATTGCTGTCGAAGATTTCTAATGAAGAGGAGGAGCAGGAGAACACATACTGTGATGGACAACTGCAAACTCGATGTGGAACAGGACGTCTGCGGCGAAGTAAACAGCGAAGGAGGAGGCGAAGATCCGATTGCCGAATATTTCAAATTTTTTAGGGTTGGAATAAAATGGGAAAGCAAATTTCTTTTATGGATCAATTTGAATGAAATGATGGGAAAGAAAACTTAACTATGGAAAGGAAAGAGAAAGAATTACTCAAGGGGGAAAGAAAGGGAGGAATGAATGGAAAAGAACAATGAGAAAGGGAAAGAATTACTCAATGGAAAAGAGAGAAAATGGAAAAAGGAAATGGAGATGGAAACTTTGGAAAGTAGTAATATTCGGTAATGGAAATGGGAATGGAAAAGAAAGAGAGTGGGAAAAGAAAGAGAGTGGGAAATGGAAATGGAAAAGGAGTAACATACAGTGGAAATGGGAAGTGGAAAATAAAGAGAGTGGGAAAAGAAAGAGAATGGAAAAGGAAAAGGAAAAGGAAATGGAAATGGAAAAAGGAAAAAAGAAAAAAGTAAAATTAAAAACAAGTAATTAATGTGTTTTATTGGAATTGTGAAATGACAGATAATTAGAAACGAGAAAAGTTAGTTAAAGTGACAGATAAAAATGAACGGAGGGCGTAATAATTTATTAGTATTTATGATTTATGCTATCTCCCCATCTCTTTTTATATAATTTTGTGTGTAAGACCCTGTTTATGACTCCACTCTCACAACCTCCGGTTCTTTACTTCATTGGTTAGTTTTTTGTTCTCCTTTTTTTAAATGTGAAATAGAGTGTTATTCTCCCTTTTTTTAAGATGGTAAGAAAGACAAAAAATTATAAGCAACTGAATTAGTAAGTTATTTTTTCAATTTATAAGAAGTTTGTTATTTTATTTTATGGGTATGAATAAATTAAGATTTATTTATTTTCTTTTGAATTGTGCAGATGATCATCACCCTATCATTAAAGGGGAGCATTGTTAGAACTTGAAATTTTTCTAATGGATAGACGAATTGAGAGTTATTCTTCACTGGGAAGAAGTCCTCAAAATCATTATTATTGATTGTGGTTCGTCATATTATTTTTTCAGGTATAGTAGATGGCTATCTAATCCATAAAGGACGGGGCTAATTGCATGATTATGTAGTATATTGGTAATTACTAACTGATTAGTGTTTAAGAGTTTTGTTATTCTAATGAATATTTATAATAATTCTTATTAAGTTTTTAATAATTTTTTAAATCCGAGAAATCTGCAAACATTTACGCTTCATAATGTACTTAAAGGAATGATTTATAAATAGATAATACGTGATAGTTCAAAGCCTCATTTATGAAGATATTAATTCATCATAAAAGAATAATATGAAGTATTTTTCGACTACTCATTCTTTTATCATATGATGATCGATGCTTTTTTATGTTATCAGTTTAATTTGCTTAAATAATATTAATTTGTTTGGTGTTTTTATTTGCAAGGCTATCCAAAACAATTTTAATAGTAGAACATATTTTGAATATGCTTTCATTCATCCAATAAGAATTAGCATGACAAGTTGCTATTTATGAGTTTCATTATTAATCGGTGATTATTATAATTAATGGATTATTATTGTTGTTGTTATTGTTATAAATGATAGTCATAAGTCTTCCATTGCATGTATTTATATCAAAATTATAATGATAATATATAGAATATTGTAACTTATTTTCATGAAAATGAATAAATATTGTAACTTACATTTCTTTTTGTCCACTGTAAAAGTAATTTGGATAGGCATTAAAGTTTTCTAACAATAATATAAAATTTATCGCAATACAAAATCATGGAGGTAACTATTATTGTGAAATAATGGACTTGAGTCCAATTCAACCCCAAAAGCTAGCTTAGGAGGTTGAGGCACCCAAGCCATTATAAACACCACAATATGGGTGTCAAAGGCCGATGTGGGACAACTCAACAATTATTCTTAAACAACTAATTTATTTATTTGATATTTTTTTCCTTTAAAACAATTTATGTATTAATAATAATAGTAAATTATTTTTTATTATTTTTAGCTATAGGATTGTTAATATTAAAAATTTGGTGCAAGTCAATGTCTCTAATTCATTTATCTGCATATGCATCCATTATTTTATTTTCTTATAAATTCCTCCCTATGCAAGTCAAAAAAAATATATATTTTATCAGATTTGAGGAGATGATCACAAGAAAATGAATCAATGAAATGATGATTTGTCTCTTAAGAACACTTGCATATACTTTAATGTTAATTTTTCACACTTTGATCAATTCTATTTGTGATGTTAATTACTACATTTGTTAATTTGTTGAGTACAGCTAGGCACCGTTTTTTTATGCGGTACCGCAACTTACCGCACCGCAATTTACCGCAACCTACCGCAAGCAACCGCAACTCACCGCAATCTACTATTTACTTTTTATATGTCAAACTCATTTATTATTTTTCACCGCAACTTACCGCAATTCACCTTACCACACCTTACTGCACCGCAATTCCACCGTATAAATATGTGCAACGTGCACTACGTACGGTTATACCAATTATGAGCAAAATTACAAACACAAGTGTATATATCTCACACCCTTCTTCTTTTTCTCTTTCTTTTGTTAATTTTGTGTACTATTTTTAATTTTTTAATTATTTTTAGTGGTATAATGTAAAATCCCGAAAAATTCAAAGATGTTGACCGTGACGTCGTTAATTAGTAAATTAGGTTTGACTTCGTTAATTGTTTATTATTCGTTTGTGTTTATTTTGTTAACACTTGAGCTCGTAGGATTGTTGAGGGACTAACAAGGGTATATCAGTAATTTCGTGGGTTTAGCATTATTAGTTTTACTCTAATTATTATTAGTATTACTATTAATAGTATTGTGTTTATTAAAATTTGTTATATGAATAATTATGTGAATTTTTGTTTGTTATGTGTTTAGTATTAATTCTATTATTATCAGTATTATTTTATTATTATTATGGTTATTATTATTTTTCAAAAATCTGATTTTCTTTTTGGCTTGGATTAGGAGTAGGATTAGTATTAGTTGGGCTTTAACTATTAGGTTAATATAAAAGATAATCTCCCTCTCAAAACCCTGATAAAACCTTAACCCTACCTCATTCTCTCCCTCTCCCTCTCTCTCTCTCTCCCTCCCTCCTCTCTGCCGTACCACCGCAGCCGCCGGCCGCCGCCCACCGGAAGCCACCGCAACCACCCTTCTCTCTCTTTCGTTCTCTTTCTCTCACCCATCTCCCTCTTTTCGACTTCTCCCTCCATTCGACTGCCCTCCACCGACCACCAACCGATGCCGCGCCACCGCAACCGCCGCTCTTGCCCTCGCCGTCGGAGTCGCAGCCACCCGCCGGAGCCGTCGTCGCACACCCACAGTCGAAGGAGACAGCCCGTGGTCGTTCTTGGTTGTTGCTGTTCGAAACCCTAGCACGTCCCAGCCCCGCCACGAACGCCGCCGCCTCTCGACCGGTCGCCACCCAGTCGCCGGAAACCGCCCAGAACCACCCTAACGTAAACCCTAACTCAGTTTTCAAAACCCTTTTCTTTTATTTCTTGTTTTTCTGTTTTGATTTGTTATTTTTTCTTGTTTTAAATCTTGTAATTTGGTTAATTAAGGGTGTAATTTTATTAAGTTGTTATTTGTAATTAATTGTTCTTGTGATTGTATTGTTTACGTGTAAATTGTCTAAATTATTATAAGCATCCTTTATGTTATTATTTGGTGTATTAGGGTTGTAATAGTTGTAGTGAAATTATTAATATTCGATTATATGAGATACTTTGTTTTCTTGTGAATCATGTTAGGGTTTTAGATAACACTATTATTGTATGCACGAATTAAATAGTTTAATTACCTAGATTAATTCTTGAATCGTTAGTTAAGTATTCACATGTTCTTTAATTCTCTTAGGGTTCAATCATGTTTAATTTTATGTTTAATCTTGTTAAATAAGTTAGGTTGATTGAATTACTAAAGTCGATTCTGGTTTACTAATTGATGATTCTTGATTGAGTCTTGTAAAAAGAAATTAGTTGTTGGGATTCTTGATTGGTAGGTTAAATGTTTATATGTTCTTTATATTCATTCACATGCTCTTTAGTTCTTTCTTGTACCTTGATTAAGAAAATTCATGTTTTACAATTTAGTTTTGGTGGTAGGAAGTTTGGTGTATGGACCTTAGTTGGATTAGATTAATTACCTTGAACCTTAGACACTGTTTTAAGCCCAAATTAGGACCCCGGGATCGAATGGTGAAAGTTAGAACCGAATTTGCAAATTAAATGAGAACTGGGATCGGGACAGTTTTGTTAGGGTCTAAAGAACGGATCACCATGAGACTTATAGTCGTTCTTTGATCAAACCCTTTAAACTGGAGGTTCCCTTAGATGTTAGATTTCATGGGAATTTTACGGATCGGATTTTGGAATTTTATAAGTCGATTTATACCCCGATTATCAGACCTAGGTCAGATCTGGACAGTTTGGAAAGATGACGGTTTTTGAGGATCTAAAAGTGTGTGTTGAGTCTCGAGTTCAACTTAAGAGTTTTAGTAGACATCCCGAGGTTTCCGAAAAGTCAAAAACAAGACCCATAGGATGTCGGGAAGTCAAGTTTTGGCCCTTTTTATGTGGATGTTGTAATCTGTTTTGTTGATGTTATTCATTAATGAAAGTATTGTTGAGTAAAAAGGTTGTTTTGATCTTGTTATGTGATTACTTGGAATGTGTTAGGTAATTTAAAGTGTAAATTCATGAATGATGGGAACCTATGGTGTTCCTAGGGGAGGGTTAGTTAGAAGGTAGATAATACTAACTTTGAAGGGCACGTTTTGATTAGAATAATTATTCTATTTTAGGTCCGAGCTAATTCGCGTCGTTAGTGAGCTCAAGCACTACTAAAAATATGTGTATTAGCAACCACTTTTTCCAACCAATTTAAAATGGTTGAAAAAACCAACCATTTTAGCAACTATTTAATATTTCAACTATTTTCCAAAAAATTTTGTGGGAAAAATGGTTGGAAATTCCAACCAATTTTGCTAGAATGGTTGGAAAATTTTCCAACGACCCTTTTTCCTACTATTTGAAGACGGTTGGAAAAATAGTTGGATTATTGACCATTTTTCCAACCAATTTCAAATAGTAGGAAAAAGGATGGTAGGAAAATTTTCCAACCGGCCAATTTTAGCGAAATTGGTTGGAATTTCTAACCATTTTTCCGACAAAATGTTTTGAAAAATAGTTGGAATATCAAATGGTTGCTAAAATAGTTGGTTTTTCCAATCACTTTAAATTGGTTGGAAAAAACTGGTTGGTAATACACATATTTTTAGTAGTGAAGTGTGTTCGTTTTTGCTGTGAAGTGAAGTTAATCAGGTAATGTCTATGCTCTAATCCCCACCGGGATGCACTTTAAATATGTTTTAATGTTTTCTAATCTGTTTTGAGAATTGCATCCCGAAAGGAGACTTTTGTGGAAATGTGACCATCTGTTTTGGATAACTGTTTGTAATTGTTGTACTTTGTTTTTATTGAGTTGAGAAATGGAGAGTGTCTTTTATTAGTGATTTTCTTATTGGTTTTGATAACCTGGGTTGGGTTTGACTTGAGAGCTGTGAGCTGAGTTTTGCATAAGATACTAATTATTGAAAGTGAAACATTAAGCGGGTTTACTATATTGATGCCTTTGGTAGGCGATTGTTGATGCCTTTGGTAGGCGATTATCTTTGATGCCTTTGGTAGGCGATTGTTGATGCCTTTGGTAGGCGATTATTTTGATGCCTTTGGTAGGCGATTGTTGATGCCTTTGGTAGGCGATTATTATATTTATGTCTTTGGTAGGCGATTATCTTTGATGCCTTTGATAGGCGAATGTTTTGATGCCTTTGGTAGGCGATGTTACTTTATGGGATTTGATATCCCGCCCGCATAATAAAATATGAATTGGTTGGGTTGAGGAAAACAGTTAAGGGATTAAAGGTTTGTGAAATGGTTTGACTTGTTCCCTCTCCCTCAAATGAATTGAAATGAACTTACCTTGTTTTTAACGTTAGGGGTAGACATTATTGAGATTTTCCCCTCATTTTTGAAATGTTTTGTTTTCAGGTGATGATCAATATGCTGGGAATGGGAATAGGCAGTGAGGCTTGGTATGTTTAGTTTTTATTAGTCATGTTATGTTTCAACTTAGAAAGACTTGAAGTTAGGGTTGTTAAGTTGTTTTCTCAGTTTGAGATTGTTAGTTGGTTTACCGTTATCAGACAGTTGTAGTTTCCTTCTCGCCTTGTATTCCTTCGGGGATACGGCAGTGACGCCTTATAAGAGTTTTGAGTCTTCCGCTAATTTTTGACTGTTAACGTTAGTTTGACTTTGACTTTTCTATAATTGAATTTTCCAGGGTGTTACAGAATGGTATCAGAGCTCTGGGTTGCGACCTGGTAGCTCCTAAGTGTCCCTTACACTCTGCTTGGGAGGAGAGTTAAAATGGAGAGTAGGGGTTCATAGGAGTAAAGGAGGGTGAGGGTATGAGAGGGTTAATAAGGGTAAACTACTTACCCCTGCTTGGGAGAACAATTTGGAGAGTTTATAAGAGTAAAATGTTAATTGACATATTTGCCCTTTCATATTATATGTAATTCAATATAATACCCATAAATTTGTTCAAATACTCATTCTCTTTCTACTCTCCCCCCTCCCCTCCCCTACCCTACTCTCTCTCTCCCTCTCTCTCTCTCTCCCCCCTTCTCCCCCCTCTCTCTCTCTCTCTTCTCTCTCTCTACTCTTTGAACAACACTTTTCTCTCAATATACTCTCTCTCTAACCTCTTTTTTTTTTCTCTCTCTCTCCACCCTCTCAATCCACTCTCTCTACCCCCCTCTCTCCATCTCTCTTTCTCTCTCTAATGAGAGAGAGATGGAGAGAAAGAGAGAGAGAGAGAGATGAGAGAGGGAGAGATGAGAGAGAGAGAGAGAGAGAGAGAGAGATGTGTGTCTGTGTAAGAGAGAGATAAAGAAATGAGAGAGAGAGAGAGATGTGTGTGTATGTGTAAGAGAGAGAAAGAGAGATGAGAGAGAGAGTGATGTGTGTGTGTAAGAGACAGAAAGAGAGATGAGAGAGAGAGAGCGATGTGTGTGTGTGTGTGAGAGAGAGAGAGAGTTGGAGAGAGAGATGGATGTGTATGTGTTATGATTAAATTAGGGTTAAGGGTAATATGGTCATTTTTTATTGTATGTATGTTATAATTTAATTAAACACCTCTTTACACCCCAAATTTGGGTGTTAAAAAAATAAGGGTTAAGAGGGGTAAAGGGGGGTAAACCTCACTCCCTCTTATTCTCCCTTACCCTCTCTCACTCTCTTCCCAAGCAGGAGTAAGGAGGAGTAAGTACCCTCCTTAACCCCTCCTAACCCCTCTTTACCCTCCTCCCAAGCATAGTGTTAGGTTTAGTTAGACCTTAGGATGCTACGTTCGGAGTGATGAGTGTAGGATGGGGAATGGGATGTGCGTCTTTTTCATTGTTTCATTTTGTGTTGAAATTGTTTGCTTGTTTGTTGTTGTCATATATTGGTTGGCCTACCACCGCCTTTGCTATGAGAATGAGACTCTAGCTCCTTTGAAATACTTAAAAACCCGAGGTGGGTACGGAATATAGCCCCGAGGAGGGCCTAGAACTAGAAGAATACCTTCGATGAGAATTCGAAGGCTGAAAGATGACTTGACCCACAAGGAGCGGCTGTTGGAGATTTTTAATTTGCTGTGACAAGCAGCTTCAAAGATATCGAGAACGTACCTCTAGTAAGAGTGTGATGGACAAGCCATGCTACAATTGAAGCCACATGGGAATCCAAGAAGGAGATAGGATCGAAGTATTCGCACCCTTTCAACACATAAGATGCGTCAAGTTTTGAGGACGAAACTTCTTTTAAGGAGGTAATGATGTAAAACCTCGAGTTTTAGGAAGAATGGAACCGTTAGGATTGTTACCGAACCGTTAGGCCTAAGTTTAAGTTTCGAGGACGAAACTTCTTTTAAGGAGGTAATGATGTAAAACCCCGAAAAATCCAAAGATGTTTACCGTGACGTAGTTAGTAAATTAGGTTTGACTTCGTTAATTGTTTATTATTCGTTTGTGTTTATTTTGCTAACACTTGAGCTCGTAGGATCGTTGAGGGACTAACAAGGGTATATCAGTAATTTTGTGGGTTTAGCATTATGAGTTTTACTCTAATTATTATTAGTATTACTATTAATAGTATTGTGTTTATTAAAATTTATTATATGAATAATTATGTGAATTTTTATTTGTTATGTGTTTAGTATTAATTCTATTATTATTAGTATTATTTTATTATTATTATGGTTATTATTATTTTCCAAAAATCTGATTTTCTTTTTGGGTTGGATTAGGAGTTGGATTAGTATTAGTTGGGCCTTAACTATTAGGTTAAAATAAAAGATAATCTCCCTCTCAAAACCCTAATTGAAATCCTAACCATACCTCATTCTCTCCCTCTCCCTCTCTCTCTTTGTCCCTCATCTCGTCTCAGCCATCACAGCTCGCGCCACCGGCAGCCACCGCAACCACCGCAGCCACCGCAACCACTTCTCCCTCCATTCGACTGCCCTCCACCGACCACCAACCGAGGCCGCGCCATCGCAACCGCCGCTCTTGCCCTCGCCATCGGAGTCGCAGCCACCCGCCGGAGCCGTCGTCGCACACCCACAGTCGAAGGAGACAGCCCGTGGTCGTTCTTGGTTGCTGCTGTTCAATACCCAAGCACATCCCAGCCCCGCCATGGACGCCGCCGCCTCTCGACCGGTCGCCACCCAGTCACCGGAAACCGCCCAGAACCACCCTAACGTAAACCCTAATTCAGTTTTAAAAACCCTTTTCTTTTATTTCTTGTTTTTCTGTTTTGATTTGTTATTATTTCTTGTTTTTAATCTTGTAATTTGAGTAATTAAGGGTGTAATTTTATTAAGTTGTTATTTGTAATTAATTATTCTTGTGATTGTATTATTTACGTGTAAATTGTCTAAATATAAGCATCCTTTATGTTATTATTTGGTGTATTAGAGTTGTAATAATTGTAGTGAAATTATTAATATTCGATTATATGAGATACTTTGTTTTCTTGTGAATCATGTTAGAGTTTTAGATAACACTATTATTGTATGCACGAATTAAAGAGTTTAATTACCTAGATTAATTCTTGAATCGTTAGTTAAGTATTCACATGTTCTTTAATTCTCTTAGGGTTCAATCATGTTTAATTTTATGTTTAATCTTGTTAAATAAGTTAGGTTGATTGAATTACTAAAGTCGATTCTGGTTTACTAATTCATGATTCTCGGTTGAGTCTCTTAAAAAGAAATTAGTTGTTGGGATTCTTGATTGGTAGGTTAAATGTTTATATGTTCTTTATATTCATTCTCATGCTCTTTAGTTCTTTCTTGTACCTTGATTAAGAAAATTCATGTTTTACAATTTAGTTTTGGTGGTAGGAAGTTTGGTGTATGGACCTTAGTTGGATTAGATTAATTACCTTGAACCTTAGACACTGTTTTAAGCCCAAATTAGGACCCCGAGATCGAATGGTGAAAGTTAGAACTGAATTTGCAAATTAAATGAGAACTGGGATCGAGACAGTTTTGTTAGGGTCTAAAGAACGGATCGCCATGAGAGTTATAATCCTCCTTTGATCAAACCCTTTAAACTGATGGTTCTTTTAGATGTTAGGCTTCATAGGAATTTTACGGATCGGACTTTGAAATTTTATAAGTCGAGTTATACCCCGATTACCAGACCTAGGTTAGATCTGGACAGTTTGGAAAGATGACGGTTTTTGAGGATCTTAAAGCGAGTGTTGAGTCTCGAGTTCAACTTAAGAGTTTTAGTAGACATCCCAAGGTTTCCGAAACGTATAAAACCAGACCCATAGGATGTCGGGAAGTCAAGTTTTGACCCTTTTTATGTGGATGCTGTAATCTGTTTTGTTGATGTTATTCATTAATGAAAGTGTTGTTGAGTGAAAAGGTTGTTTTGATCTTGTTATGTGATTACTTGGGATGTGTTAGGTAATTTAAAGTGTAAATTCATGAATGATGGGAACCTATGGTGTTCCTAGGGGAGGGTTAGTTAGAAGGTAGATAATATTAACTTCGAAGGGCACGTTTTAGGCCTGAGCTAATTCGCGTCGTTAGTGAGCTCAAGTGTGTTCGTTTTTGCTGTGAAGTGAAATTAATCCCTGATATAGGATAGATGATTATGATGCATTTTGTAGGCGATTATTTTGATGCTTTTGGTGGGTAATTGTTTTGATGCCTTTGATAGGCTAATGTTTTTGAGGGCGATAACCCGGAGACCAGGATTTGGTGCCTGTATGGTTTATGTCTTAGGAGATCAGGGTTTCATCCCTGATATAGGATAGATGATTTTTGATGCCTTTGGTAGGAGATTGTTTTGATGCCTTTGGTAGGCGAATGTTACTTTATGGGATTTGATATCCCGCCCGCATAATAAAATATGAATTGGTTGGGTTGAGGAAAACAGTTAAGAGATTAAAGGTTTGTGAAATGGTTTGACTTGTTCCCTCTCCCTCAAATGAATTGAAATGAACTTACCTTATTTTTAACGTTAGGGGTAGACATTATTGAGATTTTCCCCTCATTTTTGAAATGTTTTGTTTTCAGGTGATGATCAATATGCTGGGAATGGGAATAGGCAGTGAGGCTTGGCATGTTTAGTTTTTATTAGTCGTGTTATGTTTCAACTCAGAAAGACTTGAAGTTAGGGTTGTTAAGTTGTTTTCTCAGTTTGAGTTTGTTAGTTGGTTTACTGTTATCAGACAGTGGTAGTTTCCTTCTCGCCTTGTATTCCTTCGGGGACACAGCAGTGACGCCCAATAAGAGTTTTGAGTCTTCCGCTAATTTTTTACTATTAACATTAGTTTGACTTTGACTTTGACTTTGACTTTTCTATAATTGAATTTCCGGGGCGTTACATACAAATTCTCATTTTTAATGTTTTTCTCATTTGTAAACCACAAATTTTCGAGTCTAAAATTAATTAAGACAAGAAAAATGGACAAATATAATTTGTGTTGATTTCAAAGAATTTGGGTACAATCTCTATAATATTTGTTACAAGATGAACAAATATAATATCCTTTGATTCGATCTCTGTCGTCTTCTAGAAAAAGGGCCGATGGCTTGAATCTCGATCAAGTTGGAGTTGAATCTCTAGACAAACGACACATTGTGAAGTATTTGTTGTTTAATTCTAAAGAGAATCTTCTTGAGAGTTGAATTCTTTATCCCCCCAAACGAGAGTGAGTAGTCATATTTATAGAGGAGATATTTCCTCTCTTGGCGACTTGTTAGGCTTATTGGGTCGTTGACCGAGCCTTGAGTTTGGTTGACTTGGCAGTCCATTTACGTTTTACTTGATAGTCACTTGGGTCTTGACTTAGTAGTCGATTTGACTCTGGCTTAAGCTTTAACTTGATAGTCAGCTTGAACGAAATTTACTTAAATTAATTAAATTAATTAATTTGGACCGACCAAAATAATCAACTTAATTTATTTCAATTTTGATACTATTTTGATTTTTTTTTAGTGTCTACAAATTGCCCCCTCGAGGCTTGGTTGCGTGTACACAGTCAAGTATTTGAGTGCGATTGACATCCCGACATATTTTGTTTAACTTGTCTTGGCATGCTTGTTAACTCGTAACATCATTAACTTGTGTTGGTGACTTATTGTGTTGGAACATCTTCTGCTTATACCAATAATGCAGCCTTGTATCTTGTAAAATAAGATCTCACAGACATTGGACTAGAATCCTGAATTTTAGGAAACTCGTTCCTTTTATTTCTCCCTTCATTGGTGCCCAAATCAAATATTAAAATCGTATATTTCTGGCAATGATTCCATATTGTGGGTGCTTGATATGATATACTCCATGCAAAAGGAAATTATTACAGAATACTCTCCCAACTTTTGATATGTCCAATTTTCTGAGATTCCTTTCTTACTCTTTTTTTCCTTCCCTTTCCCTTTTTCAGCAAGGAGAATAATCATTGAGATTAACTTGATTTACTTGGGATCATGATGGTATGATACAAAGACGTGTGTTGGCTGAGTTAATGGAATTTCCATTCACTTGTCTTGGTTCATTGATAATCTTGCCTTAATTGGATGACTAGCAAGCCCTTCAGCATTACATAAGCACCTTCATAGACTTTTGCACAAAGGCAATCACATAGTTGCGATGTGTCGTTACGTGACATTCACATGAGCCCCTTTGTTATATAGACTGAGGAGTCACACATGATAGTCAACCAGGAGAAGAAGACCATTTACTTCTTTTTCATTAAAATCAGTATGGTAGTTTATTCAATGCACTTAGGTATTTTCCAAGCAATCGCTTGTTTTTTTTTTCTCTATAGGTGTCAAGACCGATGAATCACTATATATAAGGATAACGGGCTCCGCTTTTGCGTAGAGATATTTATCCTTGTTGAGGTGGCGAATCTGATATTTTTTGCAACACCGAATACCGCCAAAGGCAAGGATAACAGGCTCCGCATATGCGTAGAGGAGTTTATCCTTGTTGAGGTGGCGCGCCAGGTATTTTTTGAAACACTGAATACCGCCAAAGGCAAGGACAACAGGCTTCGCATATGCGTAGAGGAGTTTATCCTTGTTGAGTTGGCGCGTCGGATATTTTTTCGAAACACCGAATACCACCAAAGGCAAGGATAACAGGCTCCGCATATGCATAGAAGATTTATCCTTGTTAAGGTGGGGAGTCAGATATTTTTTGAAACGCCAAGTATCGCCAAAGACAAGGATAACAGGCTCCGCTTTTGCGTAGTGGAGTTTATCCTGGCTGGGGTGGCGAGTTGGATATTTTTCGAAACGCCAAGTATCACCGAAGACAAGGATAACAGGCTCCGCTATTGCGTAGAGGAGTTTATCCTTGTTGAGGTGACGAGTCAGCTTACCCAACGCATACCAGAACGACTAACCCCTCTGAGAGTCCACATACTTTCTTTGCTCATGTAGGATCTTCTTTTTTTTTTTGTGTGTGTGTGTGTGTGTCTTTTTTACCCGCTTCTTTGCCCTTTCTTTTTTGCAGGTTTGCGAGGCTACACAATGTACGTTGCTTGTGCTTCTAGATGCCAAAAAAAGGCTTGTTGTTGGCGCTACACTCATATGAATGAATGACTTAGGAGTCCTCGAAATTTATGACTTGAGGGTCTTTTTTATGATGACTTGAGAGGCTTTGATGATAACTTGGGAGTCTGTTCATGTAGACCTAGAAGTCAAATTGATCATGACTAGAGAGTCTTCAGTGATTTGGTAGGATTAAAGTCTTTGATGATGACTTGAGAGTCTTTTGGGGATAACTTGGAAGTCTATGGATGATGACTTGAGAGTCTTGTTGACTTGGGAGTCATTGATGGCGAGTTGGAAGTCCTTGTGTACTTGAGAGTTTTATTTATTAATGATGACTTTGAAGTCTGTGACGATCACTTGAAAGTTTTTGTTGTTTGAGTCCCCTTTTTTTTTGAATGATTGCTCTTTGCCCCCTAGAGTGTCCTCCCTCCTTGCGCGCGTCGCATTTATTCATATTCATTAGTGTCTTCTTCATCTAGCGTGATTTTCCCTTCCTTCACTAGCTGCATGACTTACTCTTTGAATGTTCTGCATTTTTCTAGTGGGTGGCTGACAATCCTGTGGTACTTGCAATACTTAGGATTGTTCAGTCTTCCTACTTCTTCAAGGCGCTTTGGCTCAGGGAGTTTTATGAGTCCCTTTTCAAGGAGTTTGTCCAACATTTCTGGTGCGTCAAAGTCATAAAGACAATAGTCATTTTCTTCAATCATATGGTCTCTTCTTGGCATGTCTTCATAAGAAGTTATGGACACACTATTGTTAGAATGTTTTCCATGGTTGGCAATTGTAAACTCTATGTCATGAGCTTGTGTCACCAAGTCTTGAAAGCTCTTAGGCTTGTTTACTTGCAAGACATAGAGTATGTTCCAATCCATTCCTCGAGCGCAGATGTCGACCGCAGAGGTTTCTGACAGACGATCCTTGCACATTAGGGAAAGAGCACGCCAACGAATGATGTTGTCAACAACTGGCTCGTCACCCCATTGTTTGGTGTTCGTCAATTCTGTCATGCTAACAATACGACTCGTCCTTTCAAGGGTTCAAAAACTCCTCCTCCATTTGCCCCCAACTATCAATGGACTCAGATACAAGGTTGGTATACCAGTTAAATGTGGTTCCTTTCAAGGAGCGCACAAATTGCTTGACTAAGAGATCCTCTGTAAAACCCCAAAAAATTCAAATATGTTGACCGTGACGTTGTTAATAATTTAGGTTAACTCCATTGATTTTTGAGAATTACTGGCGATTAATTCTGCTAACACTTGAGCTCGTAGGATCGTTGAGAGACTAACAAGGGTAAAATAGTAATTTTATACGTTATGGGAACGTGCTTGGGAGTAAGGGTAAATTGGTAATTTCATGTGTCATTATTATTATGTGATTATTATTATTATTATTATTATTATTATTATTATTATATAATTATTAGTTGACTATTATTATAGTATTATTGTTACGTTGGTTTCATCTTTATAGTTACTTTATCTTGTAATTATAGTTATGTATTTTATTATTATTACCACTATTAGGTTAGTATTAGTAGTAGAAATCCTTCTAGTATTAGAATTGTTGGAGTTGAATCGTTAGTCAACTAGCAGGCAGTGGATTAGATTGGAGTTTGAATCAGATCTATTAGAGTTAGAGTAGGATTAAAGGCTTAATAGGGAGGAGATTAGGAGTTAATATAGCAATTGACCTAATTTTTTTTTCCTTCCAAAACCAAAACCTATGCAGACCCTCTATTCTCCCCCTCTCTATTTTCCTCTCTATTCTCTCTCTCTCTCTCTCTCTCTCTCGACCGTCCCTTGCTGCCACCACCGCCGTCGGAACGTTGCCGTCAAGGCTTGCTGCCCGGTCGCCAAGACTTGAAGAAACGGTCGCTGCCGTTGTTGTTGCTTCTCTGTTCGCCGTGGTTGCCGCCGCTGCCCACAGACGATCCCGGACGCCTGCTTGTGACACCGATGACCACCCATCGCCGCCCCTAACCGCATTAATAATCTATGTTTAGATGGGATAGTTTATGCAAGTCGTGATAAGACAATTGAAGTTGTTTTATTTAGTTTTGATTTTAGAAATTATAAAGTATAGACCTTGGTTGGTTTAGGGTATAAACTTTGACCTTAGCCATTTTTTTTAGACCCTAGGGATCGATTGGTGAAAGCTAAAACTGAAATTACCGACTATATGGGAACCGGGAACGGGACAGTTTCGTTAGGATGTAAAGTACGGGTCACCATAGGTGGTATAGTTGTCCTTCGACCGAACCGTTTGAACTGGAGGTTCCTTAAGATGTTAGCTTTCATAGGAATTTTGCGGATCAGACTTTGGAGTTGTATATGTCAAGTTATACCCCAATTACCAAACCTAGGTCAAATCTGGCTAGTTTGGATTGATGACGGTTTTTGAGGACCTCAGAGTGTGTTTTTAGTCTCGAGTTCAACATAAGAATTTCGGTAGACATCACGAGGTTTCCGGGAAGTCCAAAATGAGGCCCATAGAATGTCGGGAAGTCAAGTTATGACCCTTTTTATGTGGGTGTTATAATCTGTCTTGTTGTTACTACTTATTAGTGAATGTGTTGTTATGTGAAAGGTTGATTGGTTTTAATATGTGATTATTTGGAATATATTGAGTAATTCAAGGAGTAAATTCATGATTGATGGCAACCTTATAGCGTTCCTAGGGGAGGGTTAGATTGAAGGTAGTTAATACAAACTTCGAAGGGTGCATTTTAATTAGAGTAATTATTTCTATTTTAGGCCCGAGCTAGTTCGCATCGTTAGTGAGCTCAAGTATTCGTTATTTGCAATGAAGTGAAGCTAATCAGGTAATGTCTATGCCCTAATCCCCGCTGGGATGCACTTTAAATGTGCTTTGGTTGATTTATAATCTGTTTTGGAATTTGCATCGCGAAGGGGACTTTATGTGGAAAATGTGACCATCTGTTTTGGATAATTGTTACGTTTGTGATTGTTGATTTATTGAGTTGAGAAATTGGATGGTCTTTTATGAGTAGTTTTGTTATTGGTTTTGATAACCTGGGTTGGGTTTGACTTGAGAGCTGTGAGCTGAGATTTGCACAAGATACTAATTATTCAAAGTGAAACATTAAGCGGGTTCGGGCAACACCCCATAAACCAGGATTTGGTATCCTGCAGGGGGGTTGTCAAGAGATCAGGGGGTGCCCTGATATACGATAGACGATGTTTATGGCTTTGGTGGGCGAATGTTATTATGCCTTTGGTGGGCGAATGTTTTGATGCCTTTGGTGGGCGATTGTTTATGCCCTTGGTGGGCGAATGTTATGATACCTTTGGTCGGCGAATGTTTTGATATGCCTTTAGTGGGCGAATATTTTGATGCCTTTGGTGGGCGATTGTTTGATGCCTTTGGTGGGCGATTGTTTATGCCTTTGGTGGGCGAATGTTATGATGCCTTTGGTGAGCGAATGCTTTGATGCCTTTGGTGGACAATTGGTTATGCCTTTGGTAGGCGAATGTGTTGGGAATGTCCCGACAATGTTCGATATACACGGAGATTAAACCAAAATAATATAGTAATTATATGTCTTGCTAGAGACCTCTATAATTAGTAATTAAATATGTTTAATTACAACTATATTATTTGGTCCTACTGGGTCACACAAGTCAGTGCCCTGGAACAATGTATGTAACCTAAATGATATTGTATCACGTTTAGAAAAGTTGGAAATTGATTTCTGTGAGAAATCAGCCCAACACGGACCGAATTGGGTTCAACACGGGTCGTTGACCCAACACGGTCCGTGTTGAGACACCACGGGCTGTGGTGTCCATGGGCCGAATAATTGAACCTTCTGGAGTCCAACACGGACCGTGTTGGGCCCAGAAAGGCGTCGTTGTTTTAATTCGGCCCTTTAGGGTTTTTGAACCCTTTCCTTAGGTTTTCTAAACACTATATAAAGGGGTCTCTGGGAGAAATTATTCCACACCAACTGCTTAAGACTCTTAGAGAGATACCAGGGTGATTTCCTGAGTTCCTATCTCTTTTAGTTTGCAGTTCTAGTTTCAGGAAACATTCTCTGTTTCCCGAAGCAATCTTACATACATCTTAGATTGAGATTCGTCTCGATCGGGTCGATCTAGCAATCGGGTTCCCGGAGTGCTGCATGGACTTTTCAGTAGAGGATTTCAGCATTGGAATTTGGAAGGTCAACCTCTTCATCAACCGGAATTAGCAATCAGGTATAATTACTAAAGCCTCTGCAGTTGTTTGATTAATTGTTTATAACTGTTATAATATTTCGCCAATTAATCTATGTCTGTTTAGAATTTAGATAACCTAAACCCTAACAGTGGTATCAAAGCCACCAATTGCATACTAAAGTATTGTACTTGTATTCATAATTAATTTTATCAATAGTTGAATTATATTATGAATATGCTAGAATAGATTTATGCCTAAAATTTTGAATCTTTATGAAAGTTTTAAACTTTAATGTTCATGATAATAAATCTGAGATTTTATTGTAAAATTTCATGATTTGTTATTATTTGTTTCTTATTGCCTTTAATTAATCGATTTTATGTTTGTTTAATTAATTGTTAAATATAGCATGAACTCGATTTAATTTTGAATGTTTTAGAAACAATCATGTTTAATATTGTTAAACAGTAGGCAATACATGAAATAGGTCTAAATTCGGAAAATAGGGTTTTGTAGAATTAATTTTCTGATTTAGTTTATTTACGGTAAATATGAAAAATCGAAATAAAATATCAAACGAACTCGAATATTTCTGAAATTTTTACTGGAAGTGTCTGGAAGTGTTCTGGACTTTTCTTAATTTTTGTAGATTTTTCCCAATTAAAATAGATTTTTAATTGAGTTTTCAGATCAGAAGTGAATTAAAATTCGTTTAATTTTCTGAATTTTATAAATTTGTAGAAATTTGTAAGACTTCTGAAATTTTTACAGCAGGTTACTGGGTAACCATAGTTTTAGGGAAAAAAATTTTCGTTAATTTATCCGGTCAAATTATATTATTTTAATTTAGATTTTCAGATCTCAGAGAAATAAATTTGTTGCTTCTCTGAATTTTTTATATTTATAGAAATTTGAAAATTTTCTGAAAATTTTACACTAAGTTTTTGGATAACCATTCTGTTGTGGATAAATTTTTCGTGAATTTTCGAAATTGTTTACTAATTTTCCTTTAATTTTCATATTAACAGAAAAGTATAATTGTTTACTTTTCTGAATTTTATTCTAATTTTCGAAATTTGATAAAAATCTGAAATTTTTATAGTAGCATATTAGATGAACCTACTGTATGGAAAATTTATAAAATTTGATTTTTAAACTTATCGGACTATTATTGTTTATTTTCCTCTTAAACGGAGAATTAAAAAAGTTTAATTCCCTAAATTTTTACAATCTTTTAGAAATTGTTAAAATTCTGGAAAATATTCATACTGGGTTATTAGATAACACTATGATATGAAATCTTATTAAATTCGATAAGTTATGATATTTTTATTTAAGTTTTTTATTCATTTAAATTAACCGAAACTGGGAAGCAACACGGACCGTGTTGATCCAACACAGACCGTGTTGCCAGCAGTTTTGGTGAATTCGTGTATTTTAGGGTTTGTAATTAATTTTAGAAATTAATTATTAAATCCTATTACTACTAAATCAGATAATGGGCATAAAAATCTATTATTTTGTAAAGTTTAGGAAACCTACAATATCTTTGAAAGATATAGTATCTTTTAGACTCCTTGATTTTAGGAAAGTCAAGTATTTTGTGTGTATTAGTATAAAATCCTAAATCTGTTTAGGTAACTAAGATAAAATTTGGATTTTGTTTATTTTGTTAATCATGCAAACCTTTTAGGAAATTTTATTTAGTATTTATTTCTTTATGTGTTATATTGCAATTATATATATACCTTTATAATTTGTTATTTAAGCATGTGCTCTATTTGATATATTTATTGCAATATTACATGTTTGAATGTGCTTCTAGTATGGCCATAGATAGTCGCTTTCTGGAGTGCATCGGTTGGGTGAAATACGGTCTGCGTGCCGTCTTTGAATTAAATTTTAAATTTAAATTTCAGTTAAGTTTATTTTTAATTCATATAAGGACTCAATTGTGAGGTCCAAATTGTAAATTGGTTGTAATTGGAGACATCAAATTAAGTGGGAGCCCAACAGCAACAGAGGTGGTGATTCGAGTGGGAGCCCATCCAATGAAGTTGCAAGACCAAAGAAGGTTTTCTTGAAGACTATCAAGGCTTAGTTAAATTAGTTGATTAATGCCATACTAGGGGTTTTATTTATACTTTAATTTTGTTATTGCATGTTTTATTATTCCTTTTATGCTTTTCGAAAGAGTTCACCTATAATTGCATGCTTAGGGTAATAAAACCTACTCTCAAAATGAATTATTGCTCAACCTATCGAAACACCACTTAGATGGATAAATAAAGAAAGCCAAAGCGAATTATTTTTCCATCATTAATAAGTAGGGTGGGAGCTAGGTCAATTCAAATTGGCTATCAAAATAGTTTTGGGCCAAGAGCAGAGGAAGAGAAATATTGTATTCGATACAAATTTCTTGCCAAGAGTCATTTTGAATGATCGATCATACGATGATCCACCAAAGATAACATGGGATCGAGTTTTGTTGGGCCAAAGTCCACTTGAGCCCATGAGTCTTGTGGGTCTTTGTTAAATTGAAACACTAAGTGAGAGTTAATAAAGTGTTTTGATTTGAAATTAAATTAGTTTAATTTCTTTTGATGAATAATAACTAAAATGAACAAACTTGTCTCGTAGAATTATTTATGTCTTTTCACTCAAACATCCACCACTAATAAAATATTGTTTTCTCCTTGAGAAAGAGAAAAGCAATTAACACCAATTCCTTAATTGGCATTGCCATCGCAAGATTGTCTTGAAGGCGATTAAAAGAAATATGTTTTTGACATAACATTGAGCTAGGCATCAATATTAAGAGGTCAATCAAGCCAAATGAATACATGTAATGTCATAGTATTCATACAATTTTAACTTCAAAATGTTTGAAGATTAGAGGAAGGATTTCAATATTACCAACTCAAAACCAAGTTCATCAAACTAGTTAGAGTTGACAAATATGAAACCAATAACCAGATAGTCTCGGTTGAGCTAGATAAGAGCCAATTGTTGGTGCTCATGTTCTGAAATAATTTGACTATTTTAAAACATGAGAAACCTCAAATCCCATTTAGCGAAAAGATTGGCAGCCAAAGATAGTCTTTTAGTGAAAGGGAAAATAAGATTTAAGAAATTTATTAAAGACAAGAAGTCAAAGGAAAGGTAAGGACAAACAGTTGTATATACCAAACCAATGACAGCAATCGGTTAACAACCAGTTCATGTATGACACTGGGAGCGTGAATAACTATAAGGAAGACTTGAGATATGATTTCAATTCTAGGCAAATGCGTTTATGATACACACTACCCTTATTAAACCCACTTTGAGTATAAGATACCGGCTGTGAAACTCGCATTTATGCAAATGTGCAGTATCTACAGCAAAGTAGATGTGCTTTGAAGGATGAGAGTCAGCCTACAAATAGGAACATGCGATTAGTTGTAGTTCCTTATCAAGAGTTGGTTGTTTATCCATTTCCTCAAGACTTATAAGAGAAATATATAGGTGATTCTATGTTCTCATTATAAGTAGAAATTTGATTTCTTACTCTCAATTAGAGAGAGAGAGGATCTTGGATAAACACACCCAACACATCAAAACCAAAAGGTTTAAAAGGAATAACTCATGTTCAAACATCAAACTTGTAACTATGTATTAAGTCATACAAATCAAAGCGCATTCAGAAGCGTCACAGTGATTTCTGATTTAGTTTATTTACGGTAAATATGAAAAATCGAAATAAAATATCAAACGAACTCGAATATTTCTGAAATTTTTACTGGAAGTGTCTGGAAGTGTTCTGGACTTTTCATAATGTTTGTAGATTTTTCCCAATTAAAATAGATTTTTAATTGAGTTTTCAGATCAGAAGTGAATTAAAATTCGTTTAATTTTCTGAATTTTATAAATTTGTAGAAATTTGTAAGACTTCTGAAATTTTTACAGCAGGTTACTGGGTAACCATAGTTTTAGGGAAAAAAATTTTCGTTAATTTATCCGGTCAAATTATATTATTTTAATTTAGATTTTCAGATCTCAGAGAAATAAATTTGTTGCTTCTCTGAATTTTTTATATTTATAGAAATTTGAAAATTTTCTGAAAATTTTACACTAAGTTTTTGGATAACCATTCTGTTGTGGATAAATTTTTCGTGAATTTTCGAAATTGTTTACTAATTTTCCTTTAATTTTCAGATTAACAGAAAAGTATAATTGTTTACTTTTCTGAATTTTATTCTAATTTTCGAAATTTGATAAAAATCTGAAATTTTTATAGTAGCATATTAGATGAACCTACTGTATGGAAAATTTATAAAATTTGATTTTTAAACTTATCGGACTATTATTGTTTATTTTCCTCTTAAACGGAGAATTAAAAAAGTTTAATTCCCTAAATTTTTACAATCTTTTAGAAATTGTTAAAATTCTGGAAAATATTCATACTGGGTTATTAGATAACACTATGATATGAAATCTTATTAAATTCGATAAGTTATGATATTTTTATTTAAGTTTTTTATTCACGAAATTAACCGAAACTGGGAAGCAACACGGACCGTGTTGATCCAACACAGACCGTGTTGCCAGCAGTTTTGGTGAATTCGTGTATTTTAGGGTTTGTAATTAATTTTAGAAATTAATTATTAAATCCTATTACTACTAAATCAGATAATGGGCATAAAAATCTATTATTTTGTAAAGTTTAGGAAACCTACAATATCTTTGAAAGATATAGTATCTTTTAGACTCCTTGATTTTAGGAAAGTCAAGTATTTTGTGTGTATTAGTATAAAATCCTAAATCTGTTTAGGTAACTAAGATAAAATTTGGATTTTGTTTATTTTGTTAATCATGCAAACCTTTTAGGAAATTTTATTTAGTATTTATTTCTTTATGTGTTATATTGCAATTATATATATACCTTTATAATTTGTTATTTAAGCATGTGCTCTATTTGATATATTTATTGCAATATTACATGTTTGAATGTGCTTCTAGTATGGCCATAGATAGTCAGTTTTACCGGTCTGCGTACCGGGTTGGGTGAAATACGGTCTGCGTGCCGTCTTTGAATTAAATTTTAAATTTAAATTTCAGTTAAGTTTATTTTTAATTCATATAAGGACTCAATTGTGAGGTCCAAATTGTAAATTGGTTGTAATTGGAGACATCAAATTAAGTGGGAGCCCAACAGCAACAGAGGTGGTGATTCGAGTGGGAGCCCATCCAATGAAGTTGCAAGACCAAAGAAGGTTTTCTTGAAGACTATCAAGGCTTAGTTAAATTAGTTGATTAATGCCATACTAGGGGTTTTATTTATACTTTAATTTTGTTATTGCATGTTTTATTATTCCTTTTATGCTTTTCGAAAGAGTTCACCTATAATTGCATGCTTAGGGTAATAAAACCTACTCTCAAAATGAATTATTGCTCAACCTATCGAAACACCACTTAGATGGATAAATAAAGAAAGCCAAAGCGAATTATTTTTCCGTCATTAATAAGTAGGGTGGGAGCTAGGTCAATTCAAATTGGCTATCAAAATAGTTTTGGGCCAAGAGCAGAGGAAGAGAAATATTGTATTCGATACAAATTTCTTGCCAAGAGTCATTTTGAATGATCGATCATACGATGATCCACCAAAGATAACATGGGATCGAGTTTTGTTGGGCCAAAGTCCACTTGAGCCCATGAGTCTTGTGGGTCTTTGTTAAATTGAAACACTAAGTGAGAGTTAATAAAGTGTTTTGATTTGAAATTAAATTAGTTTAATTTCTTTTGATGAATAATAACTAAAATGAACAAACTTGTCTCGTAGAATTATTTATGTCTTTTCACTCAAACATCCACCACTAATAAAATATTGTTTTCTCCTTGAGAAAGAGAAAAGCAATTAACACCAATTCCTTAATTGGCATTGCCATCGCAAGATTGTCTTGAAGGCGATTAAAAGAAATATGTTTTTGACATAACATTGAGCTAGGCATCAATATTAAGAGGTCAATCAAGCCAAATGAATACATGTAATGTCATAGTATTCATACAATTTTAACTTCAAAATGTTTGAAGATTAGAGGAAGGATTTCAATATTACCAACTCAAAACCAAGTTCATCAAACTAGTTAGAGTTGACAAATATGAAACCAATAACCAGATAGTCTCGGTTGAGCTAGATAAGAGCCAATTGTTGGTGCTCATGTTCTGAAATAATTTGACTATTTTAAAACATGAGAAACCTCAAATCCCATTTAGCGAAAAGATTGGCAGCCAAAGATAGTCTTTTAGTGAAAGGGAAAATAAGATTTAAGAAATTTATTAAAGACAAGAAGTCAAAGGAAAGGTAAGGACAAACAGTTGTATATACCAAACCAATGACAGCAATCGGTTAACAACCAGTTCATGTATGACACTGGGAGCGTGAATAACTATAAGGAAGACTTGAGATATGATTTCAATTCTAGGCAAATGCGTTTATGATACACACTACCCTTATTAAACCCACTTTGAGTATAAGATACCGGCTGTGAAACTCGCATTTATGCAAATGTGCAGTATCTACAGCAAAGTAGATGTGCTTTGAAGGATGAGAGTCAGCCTACAAATAGGAACATGCGATTAGTTGTAGTTCCTTATCAAGAGTTGGTTGTTTATCCATTTCCTCAAGACTTATAAGAGAAATATATAGGTGATTCTATGTTCTCATTATAAGTAGAAATTTGATTTCTTACTCTCAATTAGAGAGAGAGAGGATCTTGGATAAACACACCCAACACATCAAAACCAAAAGGTTTAAAAGGAATAACTCATGTTCAAACATCAAACTTGTAACTATGTATTAAGTCATACAAATCAGAGCGCATTCAGAAGCGTCACAGTGATAGACTTTTGAATGATAAGACTTTGAAACATGTGATGTCTGCAAAGCATGACTGTACCTTTTACAAGAAAAGGTGAACGTGCCAACAAACACTCATGCATATGGATGTATGTAATCCAATTGAGCATAAGTACAAGGGATGGATTACTTCAAATCTTCAAAGATGAATAAAATAACACATGGTGATTCATGTCTATGAGATTCATCTGAAGCTGGAATGTTAAAATAGTTTAAAGATTTCCAAAATGAAGTAGTTTTGACGAAACAATGAGAGCACCTAGATACGATCGAAACGATGCTAATGGTTGAGCCAAGAGTTTGAACAAATGACTCAAATCAAACACAATTCTGGCACTATAAGCTTAAGTCATATTAATCAGAAATGTATTCAGAAAACTGCATAGTGCAGGATTTTGGAAAACATAAACCTTGAAAAGTTCAATGTTTATAAAGCATGCCTGATGGGTAAGATGACTAAAATCACCTCTTATTGGAATTGGTGGACAAGCTAATGACTTATTAGGATGCAAACATATTGATGTATGTGGGCCTATGAGCACTAGTGCTAGAAGAAGGTTTGTTGTACATTTCATTAATTTCAGTGACGATTTTTAGTAGATATGGGTATATCAACTTAATACGCCACAAGTCCAAATCATTCGAAATGTTCAAAGATTTTCAAAGTGAAGTACAAAGCCAACTCGGCAAGAAAATCAAAACCCTTCAGTAAGGTTGAGGAGATGAGTATTTGAGCTATAATTTCACAGACCATTCCAGAGAATGTGAAATTGTTTCATAATTCTCTCCTCTAAGAATACGATATCTCAATGACGTATCTAAAAGAGAAATCACACCTTATTAGATATGGTGCGATCAATGATGGTTGAGTCAACATTGCCGATTACCTTTTGGGGATACACGCAGTTAGCCATAACTCTAATTATTGAATAAAGATTATCTGAAGCACTAGAGAAGACACCATATATGATATGAAGAAAGAGAGGTTCTTGAACCGTTTACTGAAAGAAAGGAGTATCACTTCTACAAACTGTTGTAGAGGAAAGTGTTTGTATTTCAAAATGCTTTCTTCTTAGAGAATATGTTATTCTCTAAAAGTAAGAGTGGGAGAGATTTTGAACTTACCGAAGTTCGAGAGACACAAAATACTATAATCATCACCTGAAACTCCGCTACTTGATCCTAGTTCAAATTTTCCTATTGGTCGGGAAATTAAAAACAAGGTTGAGGCAGTTGAAGTTCCTCAAAACGTTGAGGAGGAGGTGTCATGAACATTACTCCAAGCAAGGTCAGGTAAACAACTTCGTCAACCACAGAGATATCGATCTTCTGTGGATGAGCGTGAGATGTTACTTTTAGAAAGTAATGACTCTACCTACAACAAAGAAGCTTTAGTAAGTCAAGATTCCATAAGGTCTAAGATGGACTCCATGTACACAACCAAGTTTAGAACTCAGTTGATTTGTCTGAAGGTGTGAGCCATCAGGCATAGGAGGGTTTTAAGGCAAAACATGGGTTCATTAAGATAGACATAAAGACTGACTTCAAAATTAGATTTTGAAGAAAGGTGTGTACTTGACACCACTGAGTGGTCTTTTGTTGGAATACTTGTAAACTTCAAGAGACCATCTGTGGTCTTAAGAAAGCTTCTAGGAGTTGGAATCATTGACCTTCTTGACCAGGATATCAAAAAGGTTTGACATACTGGGAAGTGCCAAAGATAATATTGTGTTTACAACAAGTTCAGAGGGAGCAATGCGTTTTTTTCTGATATTGTATGTGATTGACATACTGCCTACTGAGAAGAATATTCCAATGTTGCTTCTACTGAGGTTGACTTGGAAATAATTTTCAAAGTGAAGGATTGGTAGGGCTAAGAATTTTCTTGGAGACAAGATCTATAATGATAGATTGAAGATTTTGATTGTTTGAATCAAAGTTAACTAGGTGTTGAATAGTTCAACTCACTTCGAGAATGGATTAATTTCCATAAATCATGGCATATCCTTACGGAATTTGATTGTCTCAAAACAATCAAAAGTTCTAAGAAGGATGAGACATATAACTCATGCTTCAAGCGTGAGATTAAGTATGCCATGAGATGTTCAAAGTCCAGCATAACATATACATTGTATAATAAGCAAAACTAAGGATGTGTCCTAAGTCTAAAGTGGTTGATAAAAGCTAAGTGTGAAGAGTTGCATTGATGCTACACTTATGCAGAGAAATATGATTATCTGAAAGGTCAGAGAAAATTATACGATCTGTTTTGAGTGGTATTGAGGTGAACTGGAAGAAGTTCCTAACATGACATGCAGTTAATTCTACAAATAAGACAAGTATGGCACGACTTTAGAAGTTGTGGCAGAAACTGTTAGGATTACGAAGTTCGTTTTTAGAACTGGGTGATGTTTCTAGCCTTGCGCGAGAAATGGAGCCTTGTTGATAGGAGCCATCACTCAAGCAAAGGAACGGAAGCTCACTATGAATCCAAACATGTGTTCCGGAAATATCTTCCTGTATGAAAGGTCATTAGTGAGATGGTATATGTGCGAGGTTCATTGCAAATATTATGTACTAAACCTCTGCTGTAGTCATAGCATGATAGTCATGCATGGGAAATAGGTATTAAACACATTCCGGAATATTAACAAGTCAAAGTTACATGAATTGTTCATGAATTATGACCTTGTTAATTCATCATTAAGAATAAGATTCCAAAATTTACATCAATTGTGGTTTAGAATTATGTAAATGTCCAAAAAGGTTAGCGTATTCAAAATGGGAAATTGGATGAGGTCCGATTTCTGGAACCCCATTAGTGAACTTGATAACGCTAGTCTTGGTCGACAGTCGACCTGGTTCCTAATTGTATTATCACGTAGGAACAGTGATAATATCAACACAATTAGCATGTAGGATTGAGGTGATGATCAAGTTTCGTGATCATAGTGATGTGATGACATCATAAATCAATCACATGGGTATTGTTCAGAACAACTACCGAACTGACCGCAATGGGAGCTCTTTAAGTTAGGAATGTCATAAGAGCTCTCACTACTCATAACTCCTAAATCCTGAGTTCAATACATAGACTATATGGTCTGCTGTGACTTTGGAGCGCGTCAAACGCCTTTCGTAATAAAGAGGCTATAATGGCGATTATCCTGATTGGATCATGTGAGAATGTGTGTCTGAAAAAGATGGCATTGTCCTCCCTATTAGGGACAGTTGTCTCGTTGGCCACTCGGTGAGATTGGACTTAAAATGCTTGGCCGAGCTCAGTTGAATCAATAGTTGATCGTCTGTTTTTTCAAAGTCTAAACTCGGAGATCGAGGATCGGACCTTACATAAGGATGACATCAGCTTACCTAATCCGAACATGAGACAGTAAGTGACAAGGGAATTCAAGGAATCGAACACTTGTGGGACAAGTGGGAGATTGTTGGGAATGTCCCGACAATGTTCGATATACACGGAGATTAAACAAAAGTAATATAGTAATTATATGTCTTGCTAGAGACCTCTATAATTAGTAATTAAATATGTTTAATTACAACTATATTATTTGGTCCTACTGGGTCACAAGTCGTGCCCGAACAATGTATGTAACCTAAATGATATTGTATCACGTTTAGAAAAGTGGAAATTGATTTCGCGAGAAATCAGCCAACATCGATCGCATTGGGTTCAACACGGGTCGTGTTGACCCAACACGGTCCGTGTTGAGACACCACGGGCCGTGGTGTCCATGGGCCGAATAATTGAACCTTCTGGAGTCCAACACGGACCGTGTTGTTTCAACACGGACCGTGTTGGGCCCAGAAAGGCACCGTTGTTTTAATTCGGCCCTTTAGGGTTAATTTAACACTATCCTTATGTTATCTAAACAATATATAAAGGGCTCTCATGGAGAGATTATTCCACACAAACTGCTTAAGACTCTAGAGAGATACCAGGTGATTTCTGAGTTCCTCTCTCTTTTAGTTTGCAGCTCTAGTTTCAGAAACATTCTCTGCTTCAAGCAATCTTACATACATCTTAGATTGAGACTGCCTCGATCGGTCGATCTAGCAATCGGGTTCTGAGTGCTGCGTGGACTTTTCGAGAGGATTTCAAAGATTGGAATCTGGAAGGTCAACCTCTTCTTCAGCCGGAATTAGCAATCAGGTGTAATTACTAAAGCCTCTGCAGTTGTTTAATTAATTGTTTATAACTGTTATAATATTCCGCCAATTAATCTGTGCCTGTTTAGGATTTAGATAATCTAAACCCTAACAGAATGTTATGATGCCTTTGGTGGGCGAATGTTTTGATATGCCTTTGGTGGGTGAATATTTTGATGTCTTTGGTGGGCGATTGTTCGATGCCTTTGGTGGGCGATTGTTTATGCCTTTGGTGGGCGAATGTTACGATGCCTTTGGTGGGCGATTGTTTGATGGCTTTGGGGGGCGAATGTTATGATGCCTTTTGTGGGCTAATGTTTTGATATGCCTTTGGTGGGCGAATATTTTGATGCCTTTGGTGGGCGAATGTTTTGATGCCTTTGGTAGGCGAAAGTTACTTTAAGGGATTTGGTATCCCGCCCGCATAATAAAATGAATTGGTTGGGTTGAGGAAAATAGTTATAAGGGTTAAAGGTTTGTGAAATGGTTTGACTTGTTCCCTCTCCCTTAAAATGAATTGAAATGAACTTGAATTGTTTTTAATGGGGGTAGACATTATTGAGTTTTCCCCCTCATTTTTGTAATGTTTTGTTTTCAGGTGAAGATCTGTATGCTGGGAACGGGAATTAGAAGTGAGGATGGCGTGATTAGAAGTTGTTATTCATATTGCGTTTCTTTTCAGAAAGACTTGAATTCTAAGTATGAGTTTGTGAGTTGGTTTATCGTTGTCAAATAGTTGTAGTCTTCCCTTCTTGCCTTGTATTCCTTCGGGGATACGGAAGTGACGCTCAATTGAAAAGAAAAAAAAATGAGACTTCCCTTGAGTGTTCCGTTAACGTTAGTATGACTTTGACTTTTGCATAATTAAATTTTCGGGGCATTACATCCTCGTTCGTGCCCTTCTTAGATATGTCACCCTCAGCGTCACTTTCACTAGATTTGTTTTCTCCCTCTTCGTCCATAGTTATTAAAATCCCGATCCTGATCTACAATCCTACAATTTTATGATCCGAAATCCTCAATACGATTCCACTATCTACACACAATCCACGATCTTACATGGGCTAATTTCGAGCCTAACTATCCCATGGATTCGAGTTAGGATCTCGATTTTAATAACCTTGTCTGCGTCTGAATATTTATTGAGGGACTTTGTTGGTCGTTTCTTTAACTTCTTCTCCAACTCAACAATCTTTCTATCTTGACGCTTGATCTGTGCGTCCTTCTGTTCCTCTTGAGTAAGCTTCTGTAACGTGGATTTTATGTTAGCCATTTCTTCTTCTATAGTCACAACTCCGATAACCATAACTAACATAGTAACAAGATCAGATGACCTTGTACTTCGAACTTCCGTCACCATGCCAATGGCCTCGTGTTTGTTCTTATCATTTGTTGCGAGCCTTTCCTTAGGAATAGATTGGTTGAAATCTTCGTAGCCATGTCTTATTCGTGGAGAAGTTCTTGAAAATCTTGATTTCAAAGATGGAGATGAGAGGTAGAGATTGTCACACCGAGCGTGCCAAAATTTGTAACCACAAATTTTCGAGTCTAAAATTAATTAAGACAAGAAAAATGGACAAATATAATTTGTAATGATTTCAAAGAATTTGGGTACAATCTCTATAATATTTGTTACAAGATGAACAAATAAAAAATCCTATGCTTCAAATCTCTGTCATCTTCTTGAAAGAGGGTCGATGGGCTTGAATCTCGATCAAGTTGGAGTTGAATATCTAGAACAAACGACACATAGTGAAGTGGTTGTTATTTAATTCTAGAGAGAGTTTTTTTTAGAGTTGAATTCTTTATCCCCCAAACGAGAGTGAGTAGTCATATATATAGAGGAGAGATTCCCTCTCTTGGCGACTTATTAGTCTTCTTAGGCCTTTGACCGAGCCTTCGGTTTGGGTTGACTTGGCATTCCATTTGCGTTTGACTTGGTAGTCATTTGGGTATTGACTTGGTAGTCGATTTGACTCTGGCTTAAGCTTTGACTTGATAATCAGTTTGAACGAATTTTACTTAAATTAATTAATTTAGACCGACCAAAATGATCAACTTAATTTATTTCAACTTTTGATGATATTTTGATTTTTTTTTAGTGTCTACAATAGTCTCAGTAATGTCTTCAATAATATGTGTAGTTTACTTGCGTCCCGTGCAATGCATGGGTCGAAGCAGTAGTAAGTAAAAATAGATAAGTAAAGATAAGTAAGATAAATAACTTCTTACTTAACTCTATGGAAAACAAGGCCAATGCATACAAAATAATTATAGAGTACTGGAGCGTATCCAGCGAGAACCCAAACTTCGAATTAAGTGTTTGCGAAACCCTCCCACACTACCTTTGAGAATCACGAGCGAATTCGCTTCAAGGTCAGGTGCGGGAAGCATTTCAAGGTGGACCCGGGACCTTGGAGGCATGAATCGATCATCGTTGGTTGTGGTATCCACTTCAATGGGACCCCGGACCATGGGAGTGGAGCTACGGGTCCTTATCGAGACCTACTTCGGGCCTTTAAAAGGGTTCGGAGTCTTTCGGAAAGAATAAGCGGAAACGGGTCAACGTGGGTTGTCACAATGAACGCGCCTTCACTATTTGGGTCATAATTCCTTCAATATAACTTATATGGGTCTCAAATTTTGGGAGATTAAAGTACATACCGAGAGCTTTCCATCGATATCTTATGGACCTAAAACAGAGTCCGGATGAAGAAGTTATGCGCATTCGAAGTTGGCAGGGAAAAGCTGTCCAGAAGGACGTCACGCCCGCGACACCCTGCTGCCCAGGGACGTCGCGCCCGCGACCTCTTCTGCCTAGATGACGCTGTTGCGTCCAGAAAAGTGTCGCGCCCGAGTCAGCTTCTGTCATGCACATGACAGATGGTCGTCGCGCCCGCGACAGACTTGGTTGCGCCCGCGACCCCTTTCGGCCAACGACGGTAGTGGCGGACAGTAGCGCGTCGCGCCCGCGACCTTCCGTGTCGCACCCGCGACGTCCTGTTACTGCGCGTGATTTCCGGCCCAAAACGCTGTGTTTTGTAATTTTTCCCCTCTTTCCTATAAATACCCCCTCCCTTCCAATATTTTGGAGAGTTTTTGATATTTGAATGTCATGCTTGGCATTGTAGGGTTTATCCCAACTTCCTCAAAAATCTTGTTAACTTTATCCAATCAATTTTGGTGGTGTTTCAAGTCTTTCCTTTAGTGATTATTTAGTGGATTACCTTGGATAATCATGGTGGGGTGTTAGGCCTAGGGTTGTGGTTCTCCTTACCCAAGGTCATATCCATCCTTTGGGTGCTCAAGGCCCTTGTTCTTGTTGAATATCGATCCCATTCAACTACTCAAGCTAATCTTCACCCATCCACACGTACGGTAATGCTCCATCTGGTATCAGAGCTCGGGTTTTGCTTTAAGCTTGAGTTGTTCATTGTTCTTGCTGCTGTCGTTTTCTAGTATTGTGTTTTGTGAATCATATGCAAATATTGGTGACCCCCAACCCCATTACTATCAAAATGTGTTGGAAATTATTGTATTGTGGGTGTATTTGTTGGATTTGTAGTCATTTGGTGCTTTAAGAAGAAGTTGGAAAATAATGCACGCAGGTGTTCGATGAAATGTCTGAGTGAAAAAAAAAACAGAGAACCCTTAGCTAAACACTAGCCAACAACAAAAGAACCCCCAAGCTCCACAAAATAACCCAAACACAAGCCGTCCCTCACCTTTTTTCCCGATATGGCCGACGAAAGCTCGCTCCGAACGAGAGGGATCAAGTCACCAGGGAAGCTATCAACTTTATGCTATCGAGAACCGACTCGCCACACATGACGAACGGTTCTCCACCATTGATCGCAACCTTAATGTCATTATGGCACGATTGGACAACCTTAGGCAAGAGTGTCTAGGTTCACCCCGAGATGAACGTCGGAGGCGTGCACCAAGCCCTATCCATCCTCCTCCCAACTTTGAGTCGAGTGACGATGCTAGAGGCTCGTTTCGACGTCATCGTCGAAGGAAAATGGTTGAGAAGCCCACACGAGATAAATTCCTTGATATCGAGGCCAAACTCCCGGAATTCAATGGATATACCGGCCCTGATGATTATCGTGAATGGGTCCAATCCTTGGAAAGAATCATTGCAACTAAGGATTATAGTGATGAATGGGCCTTCAAAATTGCGAGATCGAAACTCACTAATTCTACACCTCTTTGGTTTGCAACCGTCAAACTGGAAAGGATTATGGAGGGTCAATCGGAAATCACCTCATGGACAAGGCTAAAGCGATTGATGGATCGACAATTCTTGCCTAACCATTACAAGCGAGAGGTCAACCATGAGCCCATTTCATCACTTGATGGGCATGGAGAAGTTAAGCAAGCGAAGGTCGATCTCATGCCCAACGAGGGAGTTTCCCTTGGTCCTTGTGAGCCCATTAACGATGTTGTTGAAGCTTCATGCCAAGAGGAGGATGAGAACATGAACCTTGCCCTTCCTCTCATCCTTGTTGAAGAATCCCAACAAGAAGCTCCAATGATCGTCTCAACATCACTTTTTGAGGAGTCAAGCAACAACGAAGTTGTCATCAACACCTCTCACGGCTTGGTCATATATGTGATCTTCCCAATGAGAATGATGAGGTAATCCAAGACTCTTTGATTAAAATCAATTATGGATGTACTTTGGAGTCTTTGGTTGAATCGCGTATGTTATTTGGAAGATATTGGTTGTTTGAGAGTGTATGTTGGCGTGATAAGTTGTATGATGAGTATATGATGTCCACGATCGAAAATTATCTATGCTTTGAGTGGAATGCTAGGAATCTTGGTGTTGGTTTAGTGCCTAGTGACAAATTTGGGTTTAATGATACCTTGATTCCAGTTCAATTAATGCTAATGAGATCGTTGTTTGTGTCGTTCTATGGTGATTATTGTTTGAATGTTGGTCGTTGTGATATGAACTCTTTGAATGGGTCATACATGATATTTGGGCGTCATTGGTTATTCAAGAATGTGTTGTTGATTGGGTGCTTTTGGAAGTTAGGTATGCGAAGTTTGTTGGAATGTTTATTGCATGAATATCATTCGTTTGAATGTGATTACTTGAATTCTTTAAACCCACGTCGAATCAAAACCTGGGTGGGAAGTGAGTTGAGGAACCTTCTCATGTTGAGCGAAACACAGGATGAGTGTGCTCTTGGTGAGGGCAAGCGATCTATAGCTTTGTCTTTACCTTGTAGCAAACCAAGTGAGAAAGAGTGTTCCCAAACTCCACAAAATATTCCCGTTCCTTCCCTTAATCCCTTATCTCCACACAATAAGCCTCCAACCACGCTCTTTTATTTGGATGATGGATTTATAGTGGGTTTCGGAGCTTGTTGGGTGCCTCATGTGATTGTTCACGGCAATCGGGATGTTTGGAGTTCTAGGGTGCCAAGTTGTGGAGAGGGCCTCGATTTTTACTCCATAGAGTTGAGGGTAACTCTTTTTCAAGAAGGGGAGTATGGAGCGTATCGGGCGAGTACCCAAACTTCAAATTATATGTTTGCAAAACCATCCCACACTACCTTTGAGAATCACGAGCGAATTCGCTTCAAGGTCGGGTGCGGGGTGCATTTCAAGGTGTACCCGGGACCTTGGAGGCATGAATCGATCATCGTTGGTTGTGGTATCCACTTCAAATGGGACCCCGAACCATGGGAGTGGAGCTACGGGTCCTTACCGGGACTGTAACAGTGGTTTGTAAGACCTCGGCAATATCGTTCTTCCATAGGGAGCTAGGGGCCTTAGCTGCAACTACTTGACTCTAAGTAGGGTTTACGATCACGAAAGGATGATAGATTTTAGGGTAAAAACAACACAAACACACTAGGTTCAGTCAAAAAGGTGAGACAATGGGTGTCGGGAGACTTTCGGGATGCAAACGGGGATAAGGAGGTGGGTTTCGCAACAAGAGAGTAACGAGAAGGGGAAATCAAATGGTAACTCCGTTAGAAAATACCCACCGGGCTTCCTCTTTCAAGGACAACCCGGATTAACTTCCCCAAAGTCCATAGACAGACCCGGGGAAGTTGATGAAACGGAATTTCCTAGTTAGTTTCTATTCGCTTTCGCGAACTAGAACACTAACTATCCCAATTCGTACCTTCCAACACGAGCGTTGGATGTATTCGGGATGCTTTCACACCTAAATATATCCCACTTGAGGGAAGGATAGGATTGGGAAGTTGATTTCCTAACTAGTTACTCACTAATATTGCTAACCCAAACCTAATCACCCATTCACACCCTTAATATCTCCCTAACCCATTAGGGTTCTAGCCACTAAACATCCTAACTATCATGATACTAACATCAACAACTTTAGTCATGCTTAAAAGGATAAACAAGAAAACAATAATCAATCAACAAAACAACAATAACAACAATAGCAAAACAGAGATTAATAGATAAACTATAAAATAAAAGAGAGAAAGGTTAGGAAATGCTCATTGATTGTGATGACAAAGAGGAAAAACTTCTGAATAATAAAGCTCCAATGCTCCAAATATGATAATAATCTTCAAACTCCCAATAAAACTCAAGAGAATCCAATACAAGAACCAATAATCTCAGCAGAGATCTTCACTAATCCCTCTAATCCAAAGCTTAAAATGTGATAAAGTATTACTAAAGTATGATAAAAGATAGCTAAAAGCTGATTAAAAGTTCCTCCCAGCTAAAATGACCTAAATACATTAAATAGTAACTGAGGTTGTTACTCAAAAATCATCATTTTACACTGCAGACAAAAGTGTCGCGCAGGGGACCGTGGGCACGGTCAAGGTGACCGTGGCCACGGTCCTGCGTAAGGCAGGCAAAACTTCTCTTCGCTTCGCAGTACCGTGGGCACGGTACCTATGCACCGTGGGCACGGTCTGGGCGATTTAGGGCTGAAAAATTTTCGCTCCTTCGCACCGTCGTGGCTACGGTCATGGGAGACCGTGGCCACGGTCTTGTTCGGCTCACTTCTTCCTTGGGCATGGTAATGGTCTCACCGTGGCTACGGTCACACTGACCGTGACCACGGTCCATCTCGGGTTGCAATTCCTCCTTCCCAAGGCAATGGCTTCAATCACACCGTGGCTACGGTCAACATGACCGTGGCCACGGTCTATCTCGGCTACAAGAATTCTTCAGGGTGCTCTTCAACAGTTGCTTCCGCTTCCGCTGCCTTTTGACATGATTGACCCTTCTAATCCCGCTGCCTTCGACACGACCAGGGCTCGGGGAATCTTAGGGAATCTCGGGATTCCCAGGATTGGTGCAGAATTGGCCCATTTAGCATCGTTTTGAGTAAAAACTTTGGAAACTACAAAAATAACCAAAACGCATTAAAAGTTATTAAAACAAGCCACGAAACAAGTCAAAAGCCTAAGGATTTAGGCGGTATTTAGACACGAAATCGGGTCTAAACACCCCCCCCCCCACACTTAAACCTTTGCTCGTCCCGAGCAAAACAAAACAAAAAATAACTAACACTAACTCCTCTGTTGTGGGAGAGAACCGAGTGCATTTAGCGTATTCACCAAGCACTTTGAACCCCCCGGCAGCCCGGGTGGACGAGATGGACTCGTGAGGGTTTGTAGCGGCTGTACCCACAAAAGCTAAAGAAAGAGGAGAGAGGGAAAGTGAAAACAAAACCGAAGAAAACAAATGGAAAGAAAAACAAAAGCTTTGATTCACAAGATCTCATAATCCAAACTAAGAAAACGCGATTAAACCTCCCAAAGTAACCGTTAGGAGCATCTCACAAACACCAAACTCAGACAATGGTCGATCTTGAAGATTTTTCAACTCCCTACACTTTGTACCAAGCGAAACCCCACATGCCAAAACACAAAAAGGTTTTAAGGGAACCAAAAGACTCTAAAAACTCGCGTCCGAATTTGAAAACAACGAAATAACTAAGAGAAGCGTTGCCCTTCCTCGCATTTGGTCGCCCTTGGCTTGGTGAGGGTCGTAGGTGATGCAAGGGGAGGCCCCACTCTTTTAAGAAGCAAAAACTTTTTCTTTTCTTTCTTTTTGAGTTGGAATTACCAACGAAATTTGCTTTTCTTTTTCTCTTTTTTTTTTCTTTTTGTTTTTAAAAGTCGGTATTAGCCTTACTTTCGGGAATTGGACGGCCCATATAAGTGGTATACCCTCCCAACACGGTCTTTTCCATTCGCCTCTCCGTCGCAAAGCGATATGGGAAGAGGGTTAAGGGGTATCCATGTCGTACCACGAATATCGGGCCCGTGTAGGTTGGCTAAGTGTGGGTGGTTAATTTCTTCAGCGACACGCTCCACTTATTCAGGTTATTGTATCTTATGAAAGCTTGTTCTTTCTTTTCTTTTATTTTTGCACTTTTTGCTTTTGCTAAACGAGAAACAAAACAAATTCGGACACAAGCTCCTAGAACCTCCCAGTTCCAACAAAATGAGAAAGGAAGGGGGGTCTCGCTAGACACTTAATGAAAGGAGTTTATTAAGGGTAAGCCTCGACTAGAACCCGAATTAGGGTCGAAAATGCTCCAACCGGTTACTTTTAAAGAAGTTTAAGAACGGCTTCTCAACTCCTAAAACGAGATCCAGGAAACAAAACCAAACAAAGACAAAACGAAAAGAAAAACTGAAAAGGTTTTCACTCCCTTTTTTCTCCTTTTTCACACAAAAATTTTCAAATTTTAGCAAAAACTAGGAAAACAAAGAACAAAACGACTAGGTGATCTACCCTTTAACAGAATATCTTCCCCCCCACACTTAAAGCTCCACAATGTCCTCATTGTGGGAAGGTGTCACATGAAAGGGGTAGAGAACCTACAAAACACAAACAAAAACAACTAGCAAGAAGAAATGGTGGTGACCCGAGCCCACACGGCTCCAACAACAAGATATCCCAACACAAACGCTCAAAGGGGTTCGCCACCCAAAAGAAAACCAAGCATGCGATGGATCATGATAAGAATTCACATAAGAAGAGTAGGGTGGAAAGATATTACCTCAAACTCTTCATAAGCGTTAAAACAGCGATCCGGAGTCGTCGTTCGAGTGAATCAAAACAATGTTAGAGTAAAAGACGACTTACTAACAATAGAATTCGCATGCGAGACCAAAAACGAAAGAAAGGAAAAACTAACTTAAAAGACTATGAAAAGAAACTAAAAAGATGAAAAACAAAACTATTTACAATATATACATTGCCAATGACTTACCTTATCCCCGAATCTCACTCATTGAGGCGGGAAATAAGGGTGAAACTCCATACAAACCAACCGAAATAAACAATTCATTGCATTCATCACAACCAATATTCGTTTACAAGCCATCTATGACCAAAATACAATCGAGACATGCTTAAACAAACTTCTCAGCCGACAAATAAACAACCATCAAACAACCAAAAGACAACCCGACAACACATGAAAGACCAACAACACAAGGCAAACCCGAGCATCCTAACCAAACAACCCTAAAAATATGCGAACACATGCCAAATGAGACCAAGAGACCAACAAACCAAAACCATCAGACATCGCATCCAAAACCCCGAAGAAGCACCCCCCACACTTATACTTCATAATATAAAGTAAATAGAAACAATGATAAAGGTCGGGTGGGGGGTGGGGTGCTTACAAACGGTCCTCAAGCGGACCCTCCAGGAGGAGGACGGGGTTGGAGTTGCGATTGGATGCTAGCGAGCATCTCCTGTTGGGTCTCGATTAACCCTTGCAAATTTTCAATCAACGTTTGCTGGTTTTGGATGAGCTCCCGTTGTTCTTGAAACTCATCATGAAGTTCTTGGAGTTGCTCGCTGATACGCTCAAGAGCGGCGTCCCGCACTTGACTCGGCTCGGCTTCGACCCCTTGTGCTTGTTCACCTTCTTCATCTTCTTCCTCATCTTCTTCCTCTTCACCTTCTGCCTCGTGATCCCCGGGACCAGCCACCGCAAAACGATCCCCATATGTTTGGCCACACGACCAATTGCGTTGGTCGGTGACATCTAGACGTTTCTCGGCATTGTCGTCACCCAAATGAACCACGACGCTATGGGGCTCGTTTCCGTGACGGTAGAATGTTCGCGTCTTGTTTTTCTCCAAGAATTCCATCTTCCGAAGGCGAACACCGTCGATATGATCGGGGAAAAACCGGGGATTCCACTTGTCGAGGTAAGACTCGAACCCTTGTTTCCGTAGAAGATGGGTGATGATGTGACCCATTCCAATGGTCATGTTCCGGGTTTCGAGGCTTATTTCCCGGAGACAGTGGAGGATGCATGATCCGGTGTTGACTCGGCGATTGTTAATTGCATTGTAGAGGACGAAGAGGTCGTCTTTTAGGACGCTTGATCGCCCTGTGTCACGGCCGAATATGGAGTTCGAGATGATGCGGTGGAAGATGCGGACGCTGAGGTTACAAAAATCCCGGGCCTTGGAGTTGCTTGGGCAATAATATTGCGCTCGTTGGGTTCGGACCTTTGGATAACGCCTCCTCCAGCAAGTGAGAGCTCGCATAGCTTCTTGTTCATTGAAATTAACGCACTCACTATAATAGATGCCGTCCTCGGGAAGGCCTAAAGCATTGCAAAGATCCTTAACCATGCATCCGTACTCCATTTTGTTCACGATGTACGAGAAAGAAGCGTTGGGTGTACCGTCTTCCTCTACTACCAAAGAACTAAGGAACTCGAGCACCGGTTGTTCAATGATTGGCTCGTTGATGGTGGCGAAAACCTCCCAACCCATGACTTTGATGAAAAAGTCCATGCTCGGTTTACAAAAGATATCCTTGGCCGTCTCTTCGCGATAGAGGTCCGGAGCACAGATTTTCCGCTTCTTGAGCCTCTCACACCTCGCCTTGTGCATATCGTCCCGGAAGTTAACCTTAATCTTCGGGTCGCATTGAATAATCGAGGCCGGTTGAGCCTTGTACCGGGTTTTATCGGGCTCGGCAGAGGTTGATGGGACGGGGGTTGATTCCGGCTCGGTCCGGGCACGTTTTTCTCGACCCATTGATAGAAACTGAAAAACACAACCACCACAACAACGAAATACAACACAAACACTACCCAAAATTCCCCAGCAACCACGAATTCACAATCAACCACAAAATTCAACCCAATAATTCACCAAAATACTCCCAATCACAACAATGTCCACCAAAAATTCAAACTCCAAACTCAATCAATTCGTTCAACCAAACCCACAAGCAAATCGCACAAGAATTCAACCCAAAACTAAGCAAAATCATTGTTTATACTCCAATGAATCAAGGAATACCTGGATTGAAGTGTTGGGGAAGGATAGATGATGATTTCGAACCCCACCAAGAACACTAACCCAGAGTATTGCTTCAAGGAGCCCCGAAAATGGCGAAAACAGCAGGCAGTGCACGGCTAGGGCTAGAAAATCGCAGGGGTTTGGGGAGAAATGGAGGAAATTGGTGATGGATTTGTCAAAGATTGCAAGGAATTTAGGGTTTTAGGGTTTTAGGAGGGTTTTCGAGAGTGAGGGAATGGAAGGAGTTGAAAGAGAAATGAAGGAAATAATGATAGATTTTAGGGTAAAAACAGCACAAACACACTAGGTTCGGTCAAAAAGGTGAGACAATGGGTGTCGAGAGACTTTCGGGATGCAAACGGGGATAAGGAAGTGGGTTTCACAATAAGAGAGTAACGAGAAGGGGAAATCAAATGGTAACTCCGTTAGAAAATACCAACCGGGCTTCCTCTTTCAAGGACAACCTGGATTAACTTCCCCAAAGTCCATAGACAGACCCGGGGAAGTTGATGAAACGGAATTTCTTAGTTAGTTTCTATTCGCTTTCGCGAACTAGAACACTAACTATCCCAATTCCTACCTTCCAACACGAGCGTTGGATGTATTCGGGACGCTTTCGCACCTAAATACATCCCACTTGAGGGAAGGATAGGATTGGGAAGTTGATTTCCTAACTAGTTAATCACTAATATTGCTAACCCAAGCCTAATCACCCATTCACACCCTTAATATCTCCCTAACCCATTAGGGTTCTAGCCACTAAACATCCTAACTATCATGATACTAACATCAACAACTTTAATCATTCTTAAAAGGATAAACAAGAAAACAATAATCGCACCGTCGTGGCTACGGTCATGGGAGACCGTGGCCACGGTCTTGTTCGGCTCACTTCTTCCTTGGGCATGGTAGTGGTCTCACCGTGGCTACGGTCACACGGACCGTGACCACGGTCCATCTCGGGTTGCAATTCCTCCTTCCCAAGGCAATGGCTTCAATCACACCGTGGCTACGATCAACATAACCGTTGCCACGATCTATCTCGGCCACAAGAATTCTTCAGGGTGCTCTTCAACAGTTGCTTCCGCTTCCGCTGCCTTTAGACATGATCGGTACTTCTAATCCCACTGCCTTCGACATGAAAAGGGCTCGGGGAATCTTAGGGAATCTCGGGATTCCCAAGATTGGTGCAGAATTGGCCCATTTAGCATCATTTTGAGTAAAAGCTTCGGAAACTACAAAAATAACCAAAACGCATTAAAAGTTATTAAAACAAGCTACGAAACAAGTCAAAAGCCTAAGGATTTAGGCGGTATTTAGACACGAAATCGGGTTTAAACAAGGACCTACTTCGGGCCTTTAAAAGGGTTCGGAGTCTTTCGGAAAGAATCAGCGGAAAAGGGTCAATGTGGGTTATTAGAATGGACGCGGCTTCACTATTTGGGTGATAATTCTTTCAATATAACTTCGATGGGTCTCAGATTTTGGGAGCTTAAAGTACACACCGAGAGCTTTCCATCGATATCTTGTAGGCCTAAAACAAAGTCCGGATGAAGAAGTTATGTGCGTTCGAAGTCGACAGGGAAAAGTTGTCCAGAAGGACGTCGCGCCCGCGACACCCTGCTACCCAGGGGCGTCGCGCCCGCGACCTCTTCTGCCCAGATGACGTTGCTGCGTCCAGAAAAGTGTCACGCCCGAGTCAGCTTCTGACATGCCCGTGACAGATGGTCGTCGCGCCCGCGACCTTTTTCGGCCAGCGACGGTTGTGGCGGATAGTAGCGCGTCGCGCCCGCGACCTTTCGTGTCGCGTTTGTGACGCGTTGTTCTTACGTATGATAATTTCCGGCCAATGGAGGTAATTATTCATAAATTACAATGAATTACAATATGATGTTACTATCATTAGAAAGATATTTTTGTAAAAGTTACAATGGAGGTAATTTCACATTGTAACTCATTGTAATTTGTGAATAATTAACGATCAAAATTTAATCAAAGGGTGTGTTTGGTTGAGAGGAAAATGATTTATGAGGAAATTGTTTTCTATGAGAAATGGATTTCCAAGGAAAATGGTATTTCATATTAAATTTTCCCTTGTTTGGTAGGAGACAAATTATTTTTCGAAAAATGACCATATATGTTGATATAAGTGGATATATGTTACAAATGAATATATTTGTTGCTCAAAATTCATATTTGAGCTTTTCTTAATCATTTGTATGGTGTTGTAAAGTTTCATGACAAATTGATAAAATTGAATTTTGCTTTTAAGTTTCAGTCATATTTAACCGCAAAAAAATGTCGACAAAAGTGGCAGTATATGTTACAAATGAAAATATTTGGATCTCAAAGTTCATATTTAAACTTTTTTAATCATTTCCGTCGTATTGTAAAGTTTCGAGACAAATTGAGAAAATTGAATTTTGCTCTTAAGTTTCAGTCATACTTAACTGCAAAAAAATGTAGACAAAAGTGGCGATATATATTACAAATGAAAATATTTGGAGCTCAAAATTTATATTTGAGCTTTTCTTAGTTCATACTATCAAATCATAAAGTTTTGATTCAAATAGTTCATTTTGAATTTTTAAAAGTTTCAATTAGTTTTAGTGGCAAAAACTTCTGATCTGGTATATATTGTGATAAATGTTATCAAATAAAAATATTTTGAGCTAAAAATTTATATTTGAGGATTTTTTAATCAATTCTATCTTGTTACAAAATTTCGAGCAAAACTATTAATGTTAAATTTCGGCCTCAAATTTCAGTTAGAGTTAATAGTAAAAATTGATCCAACATTCGATGGTGGAAAATGATTTTTCTAGGTTGAACAAAAGAAGTCAATTTCCTTCCTTTAGAGGAAAATGATTTTCTTTCAAAATGATTTTCTAAACATTTTTTTTGTACCAAACACTAGAAATTATAAACATTTTCTTTCAAAACTCGAGTTTGTCCAAAAATTCTGGATTTTCAACACAATTATCCGACTCAGAACCAGAAATTATCCAAACCAAATAGAAAATGGAAAATTATCGGATCCAACTTGACCTGAACCCGAAAACTCTCGGCCTATTTATCTAATCAATAAAAACTAACGTTTTGGTACATTTATCATGCTATTTTACTATTACGTCTTTTAATTTTTATATTTTTTGACTCTAAGTTATAGCTTTTACCATCAAATTATATCATATTAAATACCTTACATGCTCATTTGCTTTTTTTATTCTTTATAATAGTGATGAATAACAAGGTAAAAATAGTTTTAATGATAAAAAGGGGTGAGGAGACATAGCGAAAACAATTGAAAAATCTACTTGTGTCTAGTAACTCTTAATGACATTGGGGTGGGTATAAGTAGATGTACTCATGAATTTGAGATTTCAAGGAAATATAATAAATGAGGCACTGATAGGATAGTTGGAAGTAGTTCAATGAAATTAAAGTTCTATGAAACAGTGACATGTACATTACCAATATTTATATGTTTCATGATCACTTTAAAATTAATAATAAGTAATGTTTTATTTAGGATGGTGTCGTTAGGCATGAATTGATGTTTCACTATAATTTGAATAAGCACTTTTTTCACCTCCACTGACATGTGAGGCCATACGTGGTAAATCATCCGTAAAGACAATCCAACCTTGGATTGACATGCTGGAGGTCATCATTTAATGCTCTGTATGGGAGGACGGTGGGGGGGGGGGGGAGGGGTTAAAGGGGTTAAGGAGGGTGTTTACTCCGCCTTACCCCTGTTTGGGAAAGGAGTGAGAGACAGTAAGGGAGAGTAAAGGGGAGTCAGATTTACCCCCCCTCCCCCTTTACCCCTTTTAACTCTTATTCTTTTTACACCCCAATTTGGGGTGTAAGGAATAGTTTAATTAAATCATTACATAAAATAGAAAATGAACATATTACCCTTAACCCTAATTGAATCAGAACACACACACACATAATCATCTCTCTCTCTCTCTCTCTCTCTCTCTCTCTCGATCGAGAGAGAGAGAGACAGAGAAATAGGTTAGAGAGAGAAAGAAGGGGGAAGGGGTAGAGAGAGAATTAGAACAGAGCTAATGTATGAGTGTAATACCTTGTCATTGTAACTGAGTTCCCAAGCAAGGGTAAATAATTTACCCTTACAAACATTCCCACACCCTCGCCCATCTTTACTCTTATAAACTCCTACTCTCTTTTTAACTCCCTTCCCAAATAGACCTTAAAAGTAATGCAATTAATTAGGAATGATCTAAAATAATGACAATCCAACTCTAAAGATCACTTGACAATATTTCTTTTCCAAAAATTACCTATTCGTGCCAGTGGCGGATCTAGGCTTTGTTATCAGGGTGGTCACTTGACAAGCTCATATTTGAAAAATAAAAATAAAAATCATACAAAATTTCAAATATTTCAATAGTAAACAATTACATTTGTAAACTGCGTACTTTCATTTTTTGATATCGACGCACGATAGACTCATTAGTAATTGAATCTAGTACATCCTTCTCTATATAACAAACTAAACAATCATTTAAAAAACTATCGCACATTCTATTGCGAAGTCTAATCTTGACGATCTTCATAGCTGAAAATGCTCTTTCCATAGTTGTTGTGGATACTGGGAGAATCAATGCCAACTTGAGTAGCCTAAACACAAGTGGATAAGTTATATGCTTCTTAGTATCCACCGTTACTCTACAAAGACCACCAAGTTATTTCAAGCCATGAAAAGTTTCATCATCTAGCACATCACAAACATAATTCAAAAGTTAATATTCAAGTAATGTGACCTCAAAATCATTAAAATCATATGGATAAAGTTGCGCTAAGTTGAGTAACTTAGCCTGATCAAAAGTGTGAAATCTATCGCATGGACTCAAGCAAGCCACACAAGTAAGAAGCTCGGTGTTAGTCTCACGGAAGCGACGTCTAATTAAGCTCTTCAAGATGGAGATCAACAACAGTATATAATACCACTACCCATTAGTGTAACTCATACGTACGTTCCTTCACATTACATCTTGGTCTCCCAGGAAGGATCTATATATCTTCCATGTTTGGGACAAAGATATAATGTTTCTCACAAAAATTACTTGTTTTCTCCAAGAGAGTTTACCACCCATCGCTTCTGATTGCTTCCAAGGACTTCTTGGTGACATCAACAAGCTTCACGACATTTATAATATATTGGTCTTTCTTTTGCAAAGCTTGTGACAAATCATGAGTGATCCCCAAAATATTCAACGTCATTTGATGGGTGAAAGAAAATTCAAAAGAAGATAAATAAGCAATTTGCACAACAGATTCATTCCTTAGAGTTTATGTCTCCCCTTCTTTTTCAATATGCTCAAGCACATCCATAATAGCTTCAAACATACGACCAACATTAAGCAAATGTTTATAATGAGATGACCAAAGAGTTTCACCTTCCCTTACAGGAGTAAGTTCTTTATTTAGCCCACGCCCACTTTCAACTTCATCATTACTCAATGCCACCTTCACTCTCTCAACTTGTTTCTGACGTAAAAAATCGTGTCATTTACAAGAAGCTCCCACCATATTCACAATTTTAGTAATCTCATCAAAGAGCTTCCCAACATAATTATTTTCCCTTACTAGAGCTACTAATGTGAGTTGTAACGAGTGAGAAAAACAATGAATGGAGAATGCACTCTTATTTTCATTCAAGATCAAAGTTTAAGTCCATTGAACTTACCTTTCATATTGCTCGCCCCATCATGGCCTTGAGAACGCATAAACTCAAGTTATGATTTGCAAACACTTCTTCAATCGCAACTTTCACTGACAAAGAGGAAGCATTTTCAACATGTTTAACTCCAATGAAACACTCCTTCACGATGTCCATTTTATCCACATAATGAACAACAAAACCCATTTGCTCTTTATTAGCCACATCTGTAGATTCATCAACAAGTAACCCAAAGACATCGCCCTTAAACTCATCTATAATGGCATTTAATGTTTCTTCAGCTCTTAAATTCACAATGTCTTTTTGGATACGAGGTGACACACACTTTTCCTTCTTTGGGGCTTTATCCAATACAACATTGGCAATATAACCATTTAGACTTGCAGCAAACTTCACAAGTTCAAGAAAATTTCCTCGATTCTCTGACTCTTCAGATTCATTATGACAACGAAAAGGTAACCTTAATTTGACATAGCAAATATCTAGAGCAAGAAACAGAAGTATCCAGAAAAGTACGATATTGCTCTCTAGTTTCTTCATCATGGCTGTCTAAAGCAACTCGAATAGATTGTGTAGGTCTCCTCAAATTTTCATAATCTCTCAAAGCTTTAATTTGTTATGAATACTATTAACATCACCAATGTGCCCCTTAAACCGATCAATCTTATTCCAAGTTGAGACCCCCTCCCCACCCCCACTGATGAAATCTCCACTTGAATTTTCTCTCACATTAGCAAATAAGTAGCAACATAAGCAAAATGCAGCATCTTTTTCTTTGCTATATTCAAACCATGTCCCATAATCATCAAACCATTTACGACTAAAATGGCGAAGCCTTGTCCCAATCAATTTTGATGGAAAATCATACTCACGAGGTTGAACCGACCCTTTAGCTATATATTACCTTCATATTGGATCTCTGAGATCAGGAGTATATTTGACAGGGCCGCAAGCGCACGGTGTACGTAGTACCACGTCAAGGTCGATCCCACGGGGACTCACTTAGCAGCACAATAAACTAATCTCTATCTCGATTGCTAAGCTAATCAGGTTTTTGGGTTTTGTAAAGATCTAACAATTAATTAAAACTAATAAAGCAAGAAAGAAAACAATCAAAGAATCTATCAAGAGAGAAAGCCTTCTAGGGAGATACTAACCTAACAACGAGTTCGATTACTAAAACCTAGCCTGCACAATCATATAATCAAGAACGAATCAAAAATCGACAACCTCTGAATTCTATCGCCCTTTCGATGCTAAATAGAATTATTCTAAACAACCTAATCAACAACTTTCGTATGCCTTTTAGGTTAAACAGAATTGAAGGTCTTAAAAGGTCAGGTTATCTAATGATTCCCTAGTTCACTACTCCTTTTTCAACTTTCGCAATCCTAGGTAAACAGGTTGGTCGTCAGATTACCCTAATTCACCTTTCAGTACTTCTTAGGTTAATCTCAAAGTTACAAATATTTAAGGCCTTAAGAATACTCATAAACATGGAAAACACAACCTTCTATTGATTCTAATCAAGAACTCATGCACAAACTAATAACAATCAATCAAACTACATTGTTTCGGGTTGCAAAACCCTAGAATTCAAATAAACTACTCACCCATGTTCAAGAAAAGCACGACACAAGTTCCAAACATCATGATTAATTCTCAAAACAAATAAAGAAATCGAAAAGAGATACAAATTACAAGGAATACGACCGTCGAGCCTTTCGATCCTGGGGCGGAGTCTTCCTCGCGAGCGTTAATGATTTCTTCTTGATTCTTGATCTTCAACCTTCTTGAATTAATCTTAATTTTGGTCTTGATTAATGGAGAGGAGTAGATGGGTGGATTTTGTCTTTTCTCTTGATGGAAAGGTGGATGGTGATCGATGGATTGGAGATTAATTCCTGAAGGATGGCTAAAAAAAAATGAATATAACCGTCACATGCCCTTTCTTTCTTGCGACGCACGGCCAAGCCGCAGCCAGCCACGGACCGTGGCATGTATCACGGCCAGGTCGTGACACACGCTGTGTTCGGTCTCGTTTCGAGCCGAATTCTTCTCTTTATTAGGGAGTTTTTATATGTTCTAACCCCGTATTTTATTCGAGTTATGAGATTTTTGTAGTTTTGTAGGAAAATAAGAGAGTGACCTAAAATGGAGCCAAAACGGAGCAAAAACTCACCAAATAAGGGGTGGAGGCAGAAGGGTTGCTCGACCGAGCAGCATGTTGGCTCGCCCGAGCAACACCTCCGAAGGACAAAGCAAGATTTGCCGATTGATTTTGAGCCAAGAAGAGGAGAGACAAAGTCGCTCGCCGAGCAACATACTGGCTCGGCCGAGCCATGCTTCTGCACAACGACCGTGGAAAGTTCGAAAAATATGGCTAAGGCAATGAAGAAACAGAGGGCCACCGCCGCCGACCGAGCCGAGCTCGAAATGAGCTCCGAGGAGAAGTTGCGAGGAACAAGAAACACGCTACCGTAATGAGCGATTCGCTTGCCCGAGCCAATTCGGTTTTCTCGCATGCATCGAAATGAGATCTTTGCGTTTTGTGCAACTAACTTGGGTCATTATAAAAGCCTTAGCTGCGATTCCATTTAGGATTATTACAATTAGCTGAAGTTTTAGTTTGTAATTCTTGGTTTTAATGATTTCTTAATTAGCTTTTACTTTCTCTCTTTAAGGGTTTTCTCTTGCCTTGTTCTCCAAGTTCTTGAGATTTTGAATGTAATCAACTTTTCTTCAAGTAATTTTCAGCATCCCTTTTTCTTCATTACTTTATGCTTTAGATTTCATTGAAGTTTGCCATTGAAGGTTCCTAGATTAGCCACAAACAATCAATCTTTTAGTGAAAAGGGGGATTAAGGGCCACAAATATTACTTAGAGTGAAGATTTGAGGGTCCTTAGTAACTTAATTCACAACTTTCTATTTTGTTCGGGGAAAGTTGCAAACGAAGGTGAAGAATGAAGAATGGAGATCGATTTTGACTAGTCATCAAGGGTATGGACTACATTCTAATCTTGTTTAGATTAATTAGTTGCTATTTAATTGCTGTTTGCTTGCTTTGATCTTAGTGGTAGATAGAGTTTTATTAAATGTTCGTTTGATAAGCTTATAGATTTCTTACGTTTATAGTCAGTAATTACTTGTTTGATTGTGTTTCTTTTTAATGGTCATGTTTAGTATTATGATTAGGGATAGTTTAATCGCTTAATTTTAATACTTTAATGTTTTCCGCAATTGAGAACCTCTAACAAGCTAAAAACCTAGACAAACCTCACACCCATCCTCGAGTTCGACATCCTTACTTATAAAACCACAAAATACTCAAACGAACAATGGCGCCGTTGCCGGGGATGGCGTTATTTGGGAGTTTAGAATTGGTTTGTTTGTGCATAGTGTGAATAGTTTAATTGCTTTGCTTGTTTAGCATCAAGTTTAAAAATCACTAAAAATTTAAAAAAAATAGAAAAACCAACTAAAAAGGAGAAAATGCGTCATTCGATAGGATGGGTTCGAATACCGGAAACTAGTAGATTGGTTAGGGTAGAGAGACCTTTAGTCGACCTGCCTAACATGGGTGAGGAAGGGCCGAGGGTTACCTTGAGCGACCAGCTCTATCCATCTTATGACCCGCCTCCATCGTGTTTTGTGTTACCGACCCTACCTCAGGGAGTTACCTTTGATCCCAGACAGTATCATACCCAGAATCTACCTCTTTTTACTGGGACGGGGTTGGCGCTTATCTGGACAGCAGAGTATAAGGAGTACCTTAGTATGGTCACACCACCAGGGGTACCTTTAGATTATGTTCTGTTGAAATATTTGCCCTTCGCCCTGCGAGATTCAGCGAAGAGGTGGATGTATAGTATCAAACCGGGGTCCATAAACTCATGGGATAGTTTCTTAAAGGTATTTATAAAGAGGTATTTCCCAAATTCTATGGCAGTTCAAATGAGAAATTCCATTTTGAAGTTTAGACAGGACAAGGGGGAGCCCTATTGGAAAGCTTTTGAGCGGTTCAAGAATCTCTTGTCTCAATTTCCCCACCATGGGTTTGACCTAGTGAGATTGTGCCAAATAGTGTATGAGAGGGTAGATTAGGAAACCCGAGTAACCTTAGAGTCTATGTGTCAAGGGGGATTTATGGACAAAACTGCAGAGGAAGCTTGGGATTTTTTGGAGAGTATGTCAGAAAGGGTTATGCAATGGGGGAATACTAGGGATGAGTCCATAGGAGCACAGTTGTCCAATGCACGGGGAGGGGTTCACGCGGTGAGTGAGAATACTGGGTACGAAGCTAGGTTTGCTTCTTTAGAGATAATGGTAAAAACCCTAGCCCAACAGCAAACGACATCTACTAAGACCCAGCCTTGCGCACAAGTGAATTCTTTAGAGCAACCCATGTCTCCGAACCCTCAATCCTCTTTGATTTGTGCTTGGTGCCAAGGACCTGACCATGTATATGTTAACTGCCCTTTGTATTTGCAACATGTGTCGTCCAATGTGGAAAATGTTAATGCTATGTTTAACCAGTACCGGCCCTACCAATTTCCTGGGATGCCAAAACACCCTTTCTTGTCTTATGGGCCGGATAATCAAAATGTTTTGAGGCCACCGATGCACCAAGGAGGAAGTTTCCAAGGAAACCCACCTCCTCCTCACCAACATCAAATCCAACCAAGACCACCGCCTCAGGCTGCTTATCAAGCACCTCGAGGGCAGACCATCCATCCCCAGATTGCCCATACCTGACCTCCACCAGGATACCAAAGTGAGGACAAGGGGGATAGGAAGTATAAGGAGTTAGAGTCTGGTTTGAGTAGGGTTGAAGATACGATGAGTGACATGGCGAAAAAAGTGAAACAATTGAATGAGAGTGTAGCTCAACTTATGATGTCTAATAGGGATAGGGGAACTTTTCCTGGACAACCGGAGGCGAACCCCAAGGGGAAAACTTCTAGTTCGTCCTCTTGTGACCCGAACCATGTTAGGGGACTTAATGCGGTGATTACTCTTAGATCAGGAAAGGAAGTAGACAATCAGGTCCGAGAATTACCTTCAAACTCGCCTAGGAAACAACATGTGAGTGCTGGACCTTGTGATGAGCTAGTGTCAGTTGAGGATGAGCCGTATGAGGAAGAGAGGTTGACAAACTTAGGTGACAACCCGAGTCCTAAGACCTCACCTAGAGTACTTCCTGATTCCAGTCCTGTACAACCTGTGGCGTATAAGCCTCCCCCACCTTTTCCTCAAAGGTTGAGGGGAACTAAGGACCAGAAATTTCTTGAAAAGATTAGGGAGACTTTTTCTCAAGTCAAGGTCAACATTCCCTTGTTGGGTGCTATTTAGCAATGTCCTTCTTACGCTAGGTTCCTCAAAGAATTGTGTACAACGAAGAGAGCAACTCAGGTTCCTAAGAAGGCCTTTTTGGCCTCTAATGTGAGCTCCATCTTGTCTAGTCAGGTTCCAGTGAAATACAAGGACCCTGGGTGCCCAACTATTTCCATTACCATAGGAGACAATCAGATTGAGAGAGCCCTCCTTGATTTAGGGGCAAGTGTCAACTTGTTACCTTTACATGTGTATGAGACCTTGGGGTTGGGGGAATTGAAACCTACAAGAATGGTTCTCCAATTAGCTGATCGGTCTACGAGAGTGCCTAAGGGAGTAGTTGAGGATGTGTTGATCCAAGTTGGAACCTTTGTCTTCCCTGTAGACTTTGTTGTGTTAGAGACAGCTAGGGTTCAGAGTCCTCGTGACGAGATTCCAGTCATTTTAGGTAGACCCTTTCTAGCCACATCTAATGCTTGGATTAATTGTAAAGATGGGAGAATGAAACTGACTTTTGGGAATTTAACTATGGAATTGAATATTTTTGACCTACAGAAGTCACCATTAGGACATGATGAGCAAGAGTGTAATGCTGTGAATTGGATTAGTGACCTTGAGAGTGGTAACCCTTCTGATCTGGATGTTGCCCCTAGTGTGAGTGATCTTGTTGAGTTAGGATTCGACCCGGACTGTGTAACCTCACTGTGTGATTCTGATGTGTTTCACGGTGAATTGCTTTATGAATCTTTGTTTGCCTCTCAACATGTGTCTGACATAATAGAACCTGAGCCACCATCTTCTAAAACCCTTGAACTTAAACCTCTTCCCTCTGAGTTAAAGTATGTTTTCCTTGACCCTAGTGAGACTTACCCGGTTATTATAGCTTCGAACCTAGGAGAGGACCAAGAAAACAAACTAGTCGAGGTTCTTAGGATAAACAAAGGGGCTTTGGGATGGACGCTTGGAGACATCAGGGGGATTAGTCCATCTATTGTGCAGCATAGGATATTTTTGGAAGATGATAGTGTGGCCTAGAGGGACCCTTTAAGGAGACTCAACCCCCAAATGAAGGAGGTGGTTAAGAAGGAGATTCTGAAGTGGTTAGACAATGATATCATTTACCCGATTTCTGACAGTAAGTGGGTTAGTCCTATACATGTAGTCCCTAAAAAGGCCGGGTTGACAGTTGTGGAGAATGAGAGGGGCGAGTTAGTGTCAACCCGCATTCCATCGGGATGGAGAGTGTGCATAGATTACAGAAAACTCAATAAGGCTACGAGAAAAGACCATTTTCCGTTACCTTTCATGGATCAAATGTTAGAAAATCATGGGTGACTTCTTTTGTTTTCTAGATGGCTATTCGGGGTACACTCAGATTTCTATAGCCCCATGTGATCAGGAGAAAACTACTTTTACATGCCCATTTGGTACGTTTGCTTTCCGTAGGATGCCCTTCGGACTTTGCGACGCCCCCGCCACTTTTCAGCGGTGCATGGTGTCTATATTCTCGGACCTTGTTGATGACTGTGTTGAAATTTCCATGGATGATTTCTCAGTATTTGGCACCACCTTTGATGATTGTTTGTCCAATTTGAGTCGAGTCTTGAGTCGGTGCCAAGAGAAACACTTGACTTTAAACTGAGAGAAGTGTCATTTTATGGTACGAAAGGGCATAGTTTTGGGCCGCGTGATTTCAAAGGATGGAATCAAAGTGGATAAAGCGAAAATTGACCTAGTTAGGAACTTGAACCCCCCCCCCCCACCTGTGTGAAGGAGGTTAGGTCCTTCTTAGGACATGTTGGGTTTTATCGTCGATTCATTCGTGACTTTAGTAAGATTGCCAAGCCCCTTTCTGCTTTATTGGCCAAGGAGGTGACTTTTGATTTTTCTGATGAGTGTTTGAAGGCCTTTAACACACTTAAAGATGCCTTGATATCACCTCCTATTCTCAAACCTCCCACATGGGGGGAACCGTTTGAGTTGATGTGTGATGCTTCCGACTTTGCTATAGGTGTGGTCTTAGGACAACGAATTGACAAAAAACCTGTCGTGATTCATTATGCAAGTCATACTTTGAATGAAGCACAACTGAATTACACGGTAACTGAGAAAGAGTTTCTAGCTGTGGTTTATACATTTGAGAAATTTCGTGCTTATTTGTTGGGAGCTAAAGTGATTGTGTTTACTGACCATTCGGCGATTCGCTATTTGATGGAGAAAAAAGAGTCCAAGCCTAGATTGGTTAGGTGGGTGTTGTTACTTCAAGAATTTGACTGTGAAATCCGTGATAGGAAAGGATCTGACAATCCAGTAGCGGACCACCTTTCTAGGATAACGCTTGAACATGCGATAGAATCTCCTATAGATGTTTGTTTTCCTGATGAGCGCATTCTTAGCATAGGAGTAGAACCGTGGTTTGCTGACATTGTTAATTTTAAAGCCACGGGAGAAATGCCTAATGATTGGAATAGGCATGATAGAGATAGGTTCCTTTACATTGTCAAAAATTTCATATGGGATGACCCCTATCTGTTTAAGTATTGCCCTGATCAAATTCTTAGAAGGTGTGTTCCGGATGAGTCTATCATGGATGTACTCTCATTTTTCCACGACCAACCTTGTGGGGGACATTTTAGTGGGAAGAAGACAGCATATAAGGTCTTACAAAGTGGATTCTATTGGCCCACCATCTTTAGAGACGCCCATAACTATGCCCAGAGCTGTTTTAGGTGTCAGAGTTTGAGTAAAATCTCTAGAAGAAACATGATGCCCTTGCAACCCGAGATCTTTGTGGATGTATTCGATGTTTGGGGCATTGATTTTATGGGACCATTTCCTACCTCTTTTGGGAATGAGTTTATTCTTCTAGCAGTGGACTATGTGTCAAAATGGGTTGAAGCAATTCCGTCAAAAAGAAATGACGCCAAAGTTGTGACTAGGTTCCTTCGAGAAAACATTTTCTCTAGGTTTGGGGTGCCTAAAGCCATCATTAGCGACCAGGGGACTCACTTCAATAATCGTTCTTTTACGGCTTTGCTTAGGAAATATTCTGTTGAGCATAGAATGACCACCGCCTATCACCCTCAATCAAATGGCCAAGCTAAGGTTTCCAATAGGCAGATTAAGCAAATTCTTGAAAAGACAGTGTCAAAGAATAGGAAAGATTGGTCTACCAAATTGACCAATGCTTTATGGGCCTATAGGACAGCTTACAAGACTCCCATAGGAATGTCACCGTATAGAGCAGTCTTTGGGAAACCTTGTCATTTGCCAGTAGAGCTTGAGCATAGGGCGTGGTGGGCTTTGAAAGCCTTAAACCTTGACCTGCCGGCAGCTGGGGATATTAGAAAGTTTACCTTGTGTGAACTAGAGGAGTTAAGGAGAGAAGCATACGAAAACGGGAGGTTGAGTAAGGAGCGATCGAAGGTCTTGCATGATAAAGTGATCCTTAGAAAAACCTTCGTTCCGGGGCAGAAAGTCCTCCTTTATGACTCACGTTTGCACTTGTTTCATGGTAAGTCAAGTCTAGATGGACCGGCCCATTCATTGTGACCACTGTGTTTCCCTCGGGAGTAGTTGAAATCAAGGACCCCACTAATGCATCTGTGTGGAAGGTTAACAGTCACAGGTTGAAACCCTTTTTGGAGCTTCCAGAGAAGGTGGATGTGGAGTGTGTAACATTCCATGTTCCATCTGTTGGTTGAAGAACATTGAGGTAACATTCTTGTATATATTGTAAATTAGTTCATTTTTCTTGTTTGTTTCTTTGTTTACTTCTCTTAACTATGCACTAACGAGAAGGAAGGATCATTTATTGCTCGCATATTCACCATTTCATGGCTTGTATACTCAATCTCCATTTACAAGTCATGAGATGATTTATTTGGGATCTAATCAGGTATTATCCTTCTTTATCTTTGGAGTTGGTTGGTGAGAAGATTCTTTTTCATTCTTCTTGTTAGTTTTGTAGATTTTTGAGTATTTCGGGTTTTTGAGATGTCTCGGGAGGTTTTTGAGAGATTGAGAATTTGAACATGTTTTTGGTAGAAGTGAGAAGGCTTATTTCTTTTGAGAAATTTTAACTCCTTGAATTGTTGGCCAGAACCACTGCTCGGGCGAGCAAAAACATGGCTCGGGCGAGCACCCTTACTGAGGAAGTTTCTTGCGTAAAGGAGAACGAGATGGCAACATTTCCAGAAGCGTCGCTCGGGTGAGCCAGTCGAATGTGCCAAAACTGAGAGCGTGTTCTGCGGACGACAGAAAAGCTGCTCGGGCGAACAACACCTTTGCTCGGTCGAGCTTGTCAACTGAAGCGCCACAAGGAAAGCGGCTCGACACACGCCCGTCGGCGTAAGAGCAATCGGCGAATGCGATCGTTCGGCCGAGACACTGTTTTCGCATCAAATCCAAAATCGGCCGAAGCGGGATATTAACTTTCGGCGAGCCGTCGGCAGAATCATTTTCTGTCGGGGTTATTTATGCATCTTTGTCTCACTTCTCTTAGTTTTTCTGATTCATTTTCTCTCTCATATCTCTCCTTTACTTCCCCAAACCCTAACTCTTGATCTTTGCTATTTTCTTCGATTTCTTCCATATTTTGGTCGGATTTTGTGCCCTAGTTGTTGTGCGCTTGTCAGCAACAAGCGAAATCCCAACACTCGACACTTCTTTGCGGTACGACGGACGTTGTGCGAGAGGTGCTTGGGTTGTTCTGAGTTTTGGGGGGAGAAAGGCTTTGCCAAGGACGTTTGAGGTCTCAAGGTACCCGATTTTCTGTTTGTGCGTTTGTCACAAGAGTACTTGCAGCTGTGTTGTGCCCGATTTGTGCGAAATTCCCCTTAATCTTTGCTGGGTGTTCAAGCAATTCGAGGTCTCCGTGGAGAATCTGTTTGTGTGTTTTCTCTTTGCCCGATTTGTGTTGCCGCTTGGTGTTTGGTGCTTATTTGGGAGGTAACGTTCACAATTGGTGCTTTAAAGCTCATTTTAAAAGTTAAGTTGGGTGTTGCTTGTGAATTGTTTTTCAGAAATTGGGGTTTGAGTGTTGTGTATTGGTTGCTATTTGGGGATTCTTGAGTTGCTAGTGTTGTTTTGAAATTCAAAATGGTACGATCTAAGAGGGCCCGTACCGATGAGGGAGGTACACCTTCACCACCGCCCGAGTCTTCATCGGCGGCGGTGGATAAAGATCGTTACAAGGCCCAAACGCCCACGCCTCTTCGGGCTGAACCGGAATTGCGAATTCGGTTCAGGGATGAGCATCATCGAGAGAAGTATGAGCTTTATCAACACCGGAAACTTTGTGCTCCGGATATATATGATGAAGCCACAGTGAGGAGGGTGTATTGTGGCCCCAGTTTTGATTTTATCATAAGGACCTTAGGCTGGGAATCTTTCATCAAGATTGACGAATCTCTTTATGATCAACCAATCCTTGAGTTCCTCAGTTCTTTCCAAGTTGAGGATGTTGATACACGCCACGCTAAGTTCCGATATAGAGTGGACAACAAGGAGAAAACTTGCACGGTGCAAGAGTTTTGTCAAGCACTTGGGTTACCGGCGGATGGGCTTTATTATGAGGAGAGCGTACACTTTGATGAACAATCCGCCATGAAAAGCCTTACTTGTTGGCGTCGGAAACATCAAGGGTCAAATGCCCTAGAGGATTGCTCCTTCTTGACTAGAAATTCCAAGTCTCGTGACTTGTGCAACTTGGCGATTCAAATTTTTCATCGCATAGTCTCGAGTTCGGTCTTCGGAAGGGATGATGGGAGGGCGAATGTGAGGAGGGACGATTTGTTTGTCATCTTTCACACCCTCCAACGGACGCCATTGTTCGGTTGAGTATTTTGTGGTTTTATAAGTAAGGATGTCAAACTCGAGGATGGGTGTGAGGTTTGTCTAGGTTTTTAGCTTGTTAGAGGTTCTCAATTGCTGAAAACATTAAAGTATGAAAATTAAGCGATTAAACTATCCCTAATCATAATACTAAACATGACCATTAAAAAGAAACACAATCAAACAAGTAATTACTGACTATAAACGTAAGAAATCTATAAGCTTATCAAACGAACATTTAATAAAACTCTATCTACCACTAAGATCAAAGCAAGCAAACAGCAATTAAATAGCAACTAATTAATCTAAACAAGATTCGAATGTAGTCCATACCCTTGATGACTAGTCAAAATCGATCTCCATTCTTCATTCTTCACCTTCGTTTGCAACTTTCCCCGAACAAAATAGAAAGTTGTGAATTAAGTTACTAAGGACCCTCAAATCTTCACTCTAAGTAAGATTTGTGGCCCTTAATCCCCCTTTTCACTAAAAGATTGATTGTTTGTGGCTAATCTAGGAACCTTCAATGGCAAACTTCAATGAAATCTAAAGCATAAAGTAATGAAGAAAAAGGGATGCTGAAAATTACTTGAAGAAAAGTTGATTACATTCAAAATCTCAAGAACTTGGAGAACAAGGCAAGAGAAAACCCTTAGAGAGAGAAAGTAAAAGCTAATTAAGAAATCATTAAAACCAAGAATTACAAACTAAAACTTCAGCTAATTGTAATAATCCTAAATGGAATCGCAGCTAAGGCTTTTATAATGACCCAAGTTAGTTGCACAAAACGCAGCATCTCATTTCCAGTCTGTACGCAGAAAACCGAATTGGCTCGGGCGAGCCAGAATGCTGCTCGGGCGAGCAAGCATTCTGGTCGCGTGTTTCTTGTTCCTCGGCAACTTCTCCTCGGCAGCTCAGAAGCTCAGCTCGGTCGAGCAGGGCCCTTGCTCGGGCGAGCTGGCCCTCTGTTTCTTCATTGCCTTAGCCATATTTTTCGAACTTTCCACGGTCGTTGTGCAGAAGCATGGCTCGGCCGAGCCAGTATGTTGCTCGGGCGAGCCAGCTTTCTGTCTCTCCTCTTCTTGGCTCAAAATCAATCGGCAAATCTTGCTGTCCTTCCAGAGGTGTTGCTCGGGCGAGCCAACATCTTTGCTCGAGCAACCCTTCTGCCTCCACCCTTTATTTGGTGAGTTTTTGCTCCGTTTTGGCTCCATTTTAGGTCACTCTCTTATTTTCCTACAAAACTACAAAAATCTCATAACTCGAATAAAATACGGGGTTAGAACATATAAAAACTCCCTAATAAAGAGAAGAATTCGGCTCGAAACGAGACCGAACACCACTCCCACACAAGGGTTTGCTCGCCCCGAGCAAACTAAAAACAAAGAAAAGAACTAGAAAGAGAAACTAAAAATCCTAACTCACTTTCGCAGGATTTTTAGTTCTTTTCTCTTTGTTTTTAGTTAGGATTTTTAGTTTCTATTTCTTGAGCTTTTCTTTGTTTTTAGTTTCTCTTTTTGTGTTGAGCAAATGCATCGTTGACCGAATCATCCCAATTGCCCTCTCCTTCTCCCTCTCGTGATTGGACTAAAATGAAGGATCGGCCCAATCAATTAATGGCGTCCCACTCCTCTCTCTTGCTCATTGGACCGAATGAAGCATAATGCATGTAATGAATTGATCTGCTTCTATTTCTTGGGTGAGTGGGCCGAATGAAATTCTTGAATCAATAAATTGAATTGATCCCCACTTCTCTATTTCTTGACTGGACCATATGGAGGAAGACCCAATGCAATTAGTTGATCCGCCCTCTAAAACTCTTGTTGCTGCTTTCTTCTCTATTTGGTGATTGGGCCGATTGAATGGGCCTCCACTTCCTTTCTCCCTCGGACGAATGAAGAGTGAATGAATGGGCTGACTTAATGGCCCAAAAATGAATGTTGGTGCTGGACCGTGGCAGCCACCACGGGCTGACCGTGGTGTGCACTGTCCGGTCGTTCCTTGCTCCTTTTTGTCCCAAATTTGCACCACGGTTCGCGTTTGACATGTAGAGGTTCAAGGTGTCTTCACTATTGCCAGAAGTTGAGAGAAAATTGGTGTTTTGGCCTCAATACCTACAAATTCGCATCACAAACAACAACACCAAGTGTAGTAGAGAAATTGGAATAAACATCAAGGTTCACACACAAAATTATCCCTAATTCACTGTTGAAAACCCACAAAAATATAGTCATAAAACACAGTTATCAAATCCCCCCATGCTTACTGCTTGCTTGTCCCCAAGCAAGTACAAGACTCAAAACTAGATGAAAGGACTTGAAAAGAAAAAGAAACCTACTCACACCTCCTCTAAAAAAAATCGCATATTAGAAAGCCAAAACGAGCATACACAAAGAGACTCCCTAGCGAGATTAAGAATCAAATTGAAACAAAAGTTGATGTTCGAAATAGAATCACCAGTCAGGAAGCAACACAATTAATCCATCACAACTCAAATGCAATAAAAATTCATTCACATGTTTGGCGAACTAGTTGGGATCGGTAGGACCTCACTTTAGGGTATGTGGATCACTCCCCTCGTGTGTTTCCAAAATATATAACGGTTCCTCAAAACCTTTAACCAATGTAAACAACCTACCATAAGCTTGACAAGACTCTCGATTCTCTACCGCTATAGACAACATGCATAAAAGTTAATCATGAGGACTTTTCAAGGGTTGTAATGGGGCTTAGGTGTAGGGTAAGGAGGGAATTCATTTGGGTAATGTTGAGCGAAGAGCCAAGGACCTAAAGAGCAACATTCCCAATACATATATCACAACACCTCTTACATCACACCGCAATGAAGCATAAATACCTTCCCCATCGAAGCAAAATAACGGAAGAGTCAATATAAGAAAGAAAACAACCAGTTATTCACCTTATTACTCAAAACTTTTCTTTTTTCTTATTTTTTTGTTTTTACTAATTTCATCTTTTTTTCAATATTTTTTTTTTTTGGTGAATAGCATAGATTCATAAAGGGCGACTCACTTCCCATCAAACTAATTTCAACCTCAAATGAAAACAGTGAATAAATAACGATTAAGAACAATGCTTCCCTCATCGAGCAAACTAACCAACAAAGTCACCAAGAATTAGACTTTAAAACTGCCCCTCAACTGAATTGTTGCTCCACTAACTTGGCTAAAGGATAATGGATTTAGAAATGTGCGAAGTGCACGAATAGGGTAAACAACAAGACAGGAAAAATGGTTAGTAAAGGCTAGCAAAAAGAAGTCATAATGTTGGGTGGCATTTTGGCTATGTGGCTTCAAAATGGGCCTCAATCATATTAACACCATGCACAAGTCAAACGCAGTTTCAAAGAGAGTCAAATCAAGTTCTAGAGATGCAAACATGGTAAGGTCACACTCAAAAGAAAATGAGACTATAAAAATGATAGTCCTTTAGGCTTAAGAAGTCTCACGGGTTAACCTACCACAATCACAGACAACTAGTCCCTTTGATGTACCAATCATAGGAACTTCACTATCATGCACTTGAATCATTCAAGACTAGATGAATTGCAAACAAGACAAGCAACCTAAATCAAACAAACAACCAAGTTTCTCCTATCAACCACATTAAACCAAGAATCCCAAGTATACGCTTGCAATGACAATCCAAACACACCTCATAAAGGCGAAAGACTATCCTAATTTTTTTTTCTTTTTTTTTTATAACTTTTAGCAAGAAAGCAAGAAACCTACTCATATATGCAACCTAGATGCAAATTCAATGCCTAACAAACACAAAAAGAAACTAACAAATATGCAACTATAAACGTCAGTCCCACTCAAGCACATGATTTTAAGACAATCAACCCAAACCCCCCCTCCCCATGCTTGGACAAAGCAGTGTCTGTAATGCATTTCGAATAAAGGTAGCATGCACAAGAGGGAAACGACATAATGCATCACACTCTAAAAAAAAAACTAGAAAATTAAAGGAACGAAATAAAACCTAATAAAGCAATTAAACGCTTGGGTTGCCTCCCAAGAAGCGCTAGTTTAACGTCTTTAGCTAGACGAAACTTACCTCAAAAGCGGTTAACGCCCTTAGAAGCTTGTCAAACTCTGCAGCATGAGGTTCACAAGCCTGCAGATAAGAGACAACAAAATACTCATGGCAAAGAATGTTAGTTGCACTCTCTCAAATAAGTCAAAAGTACTAGAAAAATCAAAAGAATCAAAATAAGTAGTCCACATGATTTTTCTAGCTGAGTCCTCTAGGCATTCACAATATGGATCAAGATAGGGATGAAATCTTCCTAAAGTGCCTAAGGACAAATCAAGAACATTGTTGGTCCCCTCAATCACAGTCACATCACAAGAGTTAACCACACATTCCACATCAACATGAACATGAACATCAATGGTCTTTTCACAGGGAATGGGCTCCTCAAGGTTCTTAGGGGCAAAGGAAGGTGGTGAACAAGGCATAGAAGCATGGCATACATCATCAATTTTTTTCTTGAAGGTTCTAATCCACACACAATCCCCTCACAAGACTCCTCATCAATATCATTAATTGACTCATAACAAACATCATCATCATACCTAGAATCAAACCCATGGGAATCACTCACCTCAAACCCCGTCGACTGAGAAAAAGGTAAGGATGCATTTTGAAAAGCAAAGACACCATCCCTAGTGTCTCCAGGTAAGCTAGGATGGGAAGGAGCAACAGTGGGCAAAGATGACTTAGAAGGGTCAACTATTCCCTCTATTTTCTCTAGACAAGCTTTCAACTTATCTTGTTGCTCTTGCATTGCCCTCATGAAAATATCAAGTTTGGCTAAATTACGACATGTAGATTCATCATGGTCAAAAGAACAACAGAAACGACAACGAGGCAAACAATGGGGCTGAGTATATAATCTAGCATGATGTGCACAAGGATTAGAGTAAGAGTAACTAGATGCATAATAAGAATTTTCAAATTCAAGAGTATCACGTTCAAGCCACTCAAGCAAACTCCAAGCTTCATCAACAGTTAGAGCATAATAGAAACCAAAATACTCTAGGAGAGTACGAGTCTCTCTATTCACCCCCAATAGCAACAATGTCAAGAATATCTGATTTCCCAGGCACAACACCACGTGGAACAGGGCATGCACGTAATCGCTCAAAATAGTGCCAAAATAATTCCTGCTCAAATTGGGGAAAATCAAGAATTGCCATTTTTTTGTTTTTTTTTTATAAAAGATCTAAGAAAAGAAAAAAAAAAGAAAACACAAAACAGCTTAGTCAACCTAAAAGGTTCATTTACCGACTGCTAAGGACAGAGTCCCCGGCAACGGCGCCAAAAACTTGACAGGGTCGCAAGCGCACGGTGTACGTAGTAGCACGTCAAGGTCGATACCACAGGGACACACTTAGCAGCACAATAAACTAATCTCTATCTCGATTGCTAAGCTTATCAGGTTTTTGGGTTTTGTAAAGATCTAACAATTAATTAAAACTAATAAAGCATGAAAGAAAACAATCAAAGAATCTATCAAGAGAGAAAGACTTCTAAGGAGATACTAACCTAACAACGAGTTCGATTACTTAAACCTAGCCTGCCCAATCATATAATCAAGAACGAATCAAGAATCGACAACCTCTGAATTCTATCGCCCTTTCGATGCTAACTAGAATTATTCTAAACAACCTAATCAACAACTTTCGTATGCCTTTTAGGTTAAACAGAATTGAAGATCTCAAAAGGTCAGGTTATCTAATGATTCCCTAGTTCACTACTCCTTTTTCAACTTTCGCAATCCTAGGTAGACAGGTTGGTAGTTAGATTACCCTAATTCACCTTTCAGTACTTCTTAGGCTAATCTCAAACTTAAAAATATTCAAGGCCTTAAGAATACTCATAAACATGGAAAACACAACCTTCTATTGATTCTAATAAAAAATCTCATGCACAAACTAATAACAATCAATCAAACTAAATTGTTTCGGGTTGCAGAACCCTAGAATTCAACTACACTACTCACTCATGTTCAAGAAAAGCACGACACAAGTTCCAAACATCATGATTAGTTCTCAAAACAAATAAAGAAATCGAAAAGAGATACAAATTACAAGGAATACGACCGTCGAGCCTTTCGATCCCGGACAGAGTCTTCCTCGCGAGCGTTGATGATTTCTTCTTGATTCTTGATCTTCAACCTTCTTGAATTAATCTTAATTTTGGTCTTGATTAATGGAGAGGAGTAGATGGGTGGATTTTGTCTTTTCTCTTGATGGAAGGGTGGATGGTGATCGATGGATTGGAGATTAATTCCTGAAGGATGGCTAAAAACAAATGAATATAACCGTCACATGCCCTTTCTTTCTTGCAACGCACGGCCAAGCCGCAGCCAACTACGGACCGTGGCATGTATCACGGCCAGGCCGTGACACACGCTGCCTTGAGCTTCTCTTTTTGTGTTGAGCAAATGCATCGTTGACCGAATCATCCCAATTGCCCTCTCCTTCTCCCTCTCGTGATTGGACTAAAATGAAGGATCGGCCCAATGAATTAATGGCGTCCCACTCCTCTCTCTTGCACATTGGACCGAATGACGCATAATGCATGTAATGAATTGATCTGCTTCTATTTCTTGGGTGAGTGGGCCGAATGAAATGCTTGAATCAATAAATTGAATTGATCCCCACTTCTCTATTTCTTGACTGGACCATATGGAGGAAGACCCAATGCAATTAGTTGATCCGCCCTCTAAAACTCTTGTTGCTGCTTTCTTCTCTATTTGGTGATTGGGCCGATTGAATGGGCCTCCACTTCCTTTCTCCCTCGGACGAATGAAGAGTGAATGAATGGGCTGACTTAATGGCCCAAAAATGAATGTTGGTGTTGGACCGTGGCAGCCACCACGGGCTGACCGTGGTGTGCACTGTCCGGTCGTTCCTTGCTCCTTTTTGTCCCAAATTTGCACCACGGTTCGCGTTTGACATGTAGAGGTTCAAGGTGTCTTCACTATTGCCAGAAGTTGAGAGAAAATTGGTGTTTTGGCCTCAATACCTACAAATTCGCATCACAAACAACAACACCAAGTGTAGTAGAGAAATTAGAATAAACATCCAGGTTCACACACAAAATTATCCCTAATTTACTGTTGAAAACACACAAAAATATAGTCATAAAACGCAGTTATCAAATCCCCCCATGCTTACTCCTTGCTTGTCCCCAAGCACGTGCAAGACTCAAAACTAGATGAAAGGACTTGAAAAGAAAAAGAAGCCTACTCACACCTCCTCTAAAAAAAAATCACATATTAGAAAGCCAAAACAAGCATACACAAAGAGACTCCCTAGCGAGATTAAGAATCAAATTGAAACAAAAGTTGATGTCCGAAATAGAATCACCAGTCAGGAAGCAACACAATTAATCCATCACAACTCAAATGCAATAAAAATTCATTCACATGTTTGGCGAACTAGTTGGGATCGGTAGGACCTCACTTGAGGGTATGTTGATCACTCCCCTCGTGTGTTTGGAAAATATATAACAGTTCGCTCAAAACATTTAACCAATGTAAACAACCTACCATAAGCTTGACAAGACTCTCGATTCTCTACCGCTATAGACAACATGCATAAAAGTTAATCATGAGGACTTTTCAAGGGTTGTAATGGGGCTTAGGAGTAGGGTAAGGAGGGAATTCATTTGGGTAATGTGGAGCGAAGAGCCAAGGACCTAAAGAGCAACATTCCCAATACATACAGCACAACACCTCTTACATCACACCGCAATGAAGCATAAATACCTTCCCCATCGAAGCAAAATAACGGAAGAGTCAATATAAGCAAGAAAACCACCATGTTATTCACCTTATCACTCAAAACTTTTCTTTTTTCTTTTTTTTTTTTTGTTTTTACTAATTTCATCTTTTTTTCAATATTTTTTTTTTTGGTGAATAGCATAGATTCATAAAGGGCGACTCACTTCCCATCAAACTAATTTCAACCTCAAATGAAAACAGTGGATAAATAACGATTAAGAACAATGCTTCCCTCATCGAGCAAACTAACCAACAAAGTCACCAAGAATTAGACTTTAAAACTGCCCCTCAACTGAATTGTTGCTCCACTAACTTGGCTAAAGGATAATGGATCTAGAACAGGCCAAGGGGTGGGCACGAATAGGGTAAACAACAAGACAGGAAAATGGTTAGTAAAGGCTAGCAAAAAGAAGTCATAATGTTGGGTGGCATTTTGGCTATGTGGCTTCAAAATGGGCCTCAATCATATTAACACCATGCACAAGTCAAACGCAGTTTCAAAGAGAGTCAAATCAAGTTCTAGAGATGCAAACATGGTAAGGTCACACTCAAAAGAAAATGAGACTATAAAAATGATAGTCCTTTAGGCTTAAGAAGTCTCACGGGTTAACCTACCACAATCAGAGACAACTAGTCCCTTTGATGTACCAATCATAGGAACTTCACTATCATGCACTTGAATCATTCAAGACTAGATGAATTGCAAACAAGACAAGCAACCTAAATCAAACAAACAACCAAGTTTCTCCTATCAACCACATTAAACCAAGAATCCCAAGTATACGCTTGCAATGACAATCCAAACACACCTCATAAAGGAGAAAGACTATCCTAATTTTTTTTTCTTTTTTTTTATAACTTTTAGCAAGAAAGCAAGAAACCTACTCCTATATGCAACCTAGATGCAAATTCAATGCCTAACAAACACAAAAAGAAACTAACAAATATGCAACTATAAACGTCAGTCCCACTCAAGCACATGATTTTAAGACAATCAACCCAAACCCCCCATGCTTGGACAAAGCAGTGTCTGTAACGCATTTCGAATAAGGGTAGCATGCACAAGTGGGAAACGACATAATGCATCACACTCTAAAAAAAACAAGAAAATTAAAGGTAGTAGCACGTCAAGGTCGATCCCCAATGGACTCAATTAGCAGCACTGAAAACTAATATCTAATGCGATTGCTAAGCTAATCAGATTTTCGGATTTTGACATTGTATAAAAAAACTACTAAAACTAATAAAGCAGGAAAAATTAATCAGGGATTCTAATCAAGAGAGAAAGACTTCTAGGGAGATGCTAACCTAACAACGAGTTCGATTACTAAAACCTAGCCTGCACAATCATATAATTAAGAACGAATCAAGAATCGACAACCTCTAAATTCTATCGCCCTTTCGATGCTAAATAGAATTATTCAAAACAACCTAATCAACAACTTTCGTACGCCTTTTAGGTTAAATAGAATTGAAGGTCTCAAAAGGTCAGGTTATCTAATGATTCCCTAGTTCACTACTCCTTTTTCAACTTTCGCAATCCTAGGTAGACAGGTTGGTAGTCCGATTACCCTAATTCACCTTTCAGTACTTCTTAGGTTAATCTCAAACTTACAAATATTCAAGGCCTTAAGAATACTCATAAACATGGAAAACACAACCTTATATTGATTCTAATCAAAAACTCATGCACAAACTAATAACAATCAATCAAACTACATTGTTTCGGGTTGCAAAACCCTAGAATTCAAATACACTACTCACTCATGTTCAAGAAAAGCCCGACACAAGTTCCAAACATCATGATTAATTCTCAAAACAAATAAAGAAATCGAAAAGAGATACAAATTACAAGGAATACGACCATCGAGCCTTTCGATCTCGGGGCGGAGTCTTCCTCGCGAGCGTTGATGATTTCTTCTTGATTCTTGATCTTCCACCTTCTTGAATTAATCTTATTTTTGGTCTTGATTAATGAAGAGGAGTAGATGGATGGATTTTGTCTTTTCTCTTGATGGAAGGGTGGATGGTGATCGATGGATTGGAGATTAATTCCTGAAGGATGTTTAAAAAAAATGAATCTAACCGTCACATGCCCTATCTTTCTTGCGACGCACGGCCAAGCCGCAGCCAACCACGGACCGTGGCATGTATCACGGCCAGGCCATGACACACGCTGCCTTGAGCTTCTCTTTTTGTGTTGAGCAAATGCATCGTTGACCGAATCATCCCAATTGCCCTCTCCTTCTCCCTCTCGTGATTGGACTAAAATGAAGGATCGGCCCAATGAATTAATGGCGTCCCACTCCTCTCTCTTGCTCATTGGACCGAATGACGCATAATGCATGTAATGAATTGATCTGCTTCTATTTCTTGGGTGAGTGGGCCGAATGAAATGCTTGAATCAATAAATTGAATTGATCCCCACTTCTCTATTTCTTGACTGGACCATATGGAGGAAGACCCAATGCAATTAGTTGATCCGCCCTCTAAAACTCTTGTTGCTGCTTTCTTCTCTATTTGGTGATTGGGCCGATTGAATGGGCCTCCACTTCCTTTCTCCCTCGGACGAATGAAGAGTGAATGAATGGGCTGACTTAATGGCCCAAAAATGAATGTTGGTGCTGGACCGTGGCAGCCACCACGGGCTGACCGTGGTGTGCACTGTCCGGTCGTTCCTTGCTCCTTTTTGTCCCAAATTTGCACCACGGTTCGCGTTTGACATGTAGAGGTTCAAGGTGTCTTCACTATTGCCAGAAGTTGAGAGAAAATTGGTGTTTTGGCCTCAATACCTACAAATTCGCATCACAAACAACAACACCAAGTGTAGTAGAGAAATTAGAATAAACATCCAGGTTCACACACAAAATTATCCCTAATTTACTGTTGAAAACACACAAAAATATAGTCATAAAACGCAGTTATCAAATCCCCCCATGCTTACTCCTTGCTTGTCCCCAAGCACGTACAAGACTCAAAACTAGATGAAAGGACTTGAAAAGAAAAAGAAGCCTACTCACACCTCCTCTAAAAAAAAATCACATATTAGAAAGCCAAAACAAGCATACACAAAGAGACTCCCTAGCGAGATTAAGAATCAAATTGAAACAAAAGTTGATGTTCGAAATAGAATCACCAGTCAGGAAGCAACACAATTAATCCATCACAACTCAAATGCAATAAAAATTCATTCACATGTTTGGCGAACTAGTTGGGATCGGTAGGACCTCACCTTAGGGTATGTGGATCACTCCCTTCGTGTGTTTGGAAAATATATAACAGTTCGCTCAAAACATTTAACCAATGTAAACAACCTACCATAAGCTTGACAAGACTCTCGATTCTCTACCGCTATAGACAACATGCATAAAAGTTAATCATGAGGACTTTTCAAGGGTTGTAATGGGGCTTAGGAGTAGGGTGAGGGAATTCATTTGGGTAATGTGGAGCGAAGAGCCAAGGACCTAAAGAGCAACATTCCCAATACATATAGCACAACACCTCTTACATCACACCGCAATGAAGCATAAATACCTTCCCCATCGAAGCAAAATAACGGAAGAGTCAATATAAGCAAGAAAACCACCATGTTATTCACCTTATCACTCAAAACTTTTCTTTTTTCTTTTTTTTTTTTTTTGTTTTTACTAATTTCATCTTTTTTTCAATATTTTTTTTGGTGAATAGCATAGATTCATAAAGGGCGACTCACTTCCCATCAAACTAATTTCAACCTCAAATGAAAACAGTGGATAAATAACGATTAAGAACAATGCTTCCCTCATCGAGCAAACTAACCAACAAAGTCACCAAGAATTAGACTTTAAAACTGCCCCTCAACTGAATTGTTGCTCCACTAACTTGGCTAAAGGATAATGGATTTAGAACAGGCCAAGGGGTGGGCACGAATAGGGTAAACAACAAGACAGGAAAAATGGTTAGTAAAGGCTAGCAAAAAGAAGTCATAATGTTGGGTGGCATTTTGGCATCACAAAAATTGGTGTTTTGGCCTCAATACCTATAAATTCGCATCACAAACAACAGCACCAAGTGTAGTTGAGAAATTGGAATAAACATCAAGGTTCACACACGAACAACAGCACCAAGTGTAGTAGAGAAATTGGAATAAACATCAAGGTTCACACACAAAATTATCCCTAATTTACTGTTGAAAACACACAAAAATATAGTCATAAAACGCAGTTATCAAATCCCCCCATGCTTACTCCTTGCTTGTCCCCAAGCAAGTATAAGACTCAAAACTAGATGAAAGGACTTGAAAAGAAAAAGAAACCTACTCACACCTCCTCAAAAAAAAAATATCACATATTAGAAAGCCAAAACAAGCATACACAAAGAGACTCCCTAGCGAGATTAAGAATCAAATTGAAACAAAAGTTGATGTTCGAAATAGAATCACCAGTCAGGAAGCAACACAATTGATCCACCACAACTCAAATGCAATAAAAATTCATTCACATGTTTGGGGAACTAGTTGGGATCGGTAGGACCTCACCTTAGGGTATGTGGATCACTCCCTTCGTGTGTTTGGAAAATATATAACAGTTCGCTCAAAACATTTAACCAATGTAAACAGCCTACCATAAGCTTCACAAGACTCTCGATTCTCTACCGCTATAGACAACATGCATAAAAGTTATTCATGAGGACTTTTCAAGGGTTAAAATGGGGCTTAGGTGTAGGGTAAGGAGGGAATTCATTTGGGTAATGTGAAGCGAAGAGCCAAGGACCTAAAGAGCAACATTCCCAATACATATAGCACAACACCTCTTACATCACACCGCAATGAAGCATAAGTACCTTCCCCATCGAAGCAAAATAACGGAAGAGTCAATATAAGAAAGAAAACCACCATGTTATTCACCTTATATCAAAACTTTTCTTTTTTTTTTTGTTTTTACTAATTTCTTCTTTTTTTTCAATATTTATTTTTCGGTGAATAGCATAGATTCATAAAGGGCGACTCACTTCCCATCAAACCAATTTCAACCTCAAATGGAAAGAGTGGATAAATAACGATTAAGAACAGTGCTTCCCTCATCGAGCAAACTAACCAACAAAGTCACCAACAATTAGACTTTAAAACTGCCCCTCAACTGAATTGTTGCTCCACTAACTTGGCTAAAGGATAATGGATTTAGAACAGGCCAAGGGGTGGGCACGAATAGGGTAAACAACAAGACTGGAAAAATGGTTAGAAAAGGCTAGCAAAAAGAAGTCATAATGTTGGGTGGCATTTTGGCTATGTGGCTTCAAAATGGGCCTCAATCATATTAACACCATGCACAAGTCAAATGCAGTTTCAAAGAGAGTCAAATCAAGTTCTAGAGATGCAAACATGGTAAGTCACAAACTCAAAAGAAAATGAGACTATAAAAATGATAAACTTTTAGGCTTAAGTGTAACAGCCCCGACTTTTGGGGTATTACTTAGAAATATTTTAATCCATTTAATCTTGATTTAGCGGAAGCTTATAAAGTCGGGAGTGTTACCGCCACTTTCCCAAACAGTGAGAAAGCAAGGCTTTTACTACTTATTATGGTAAAATAAAATAAGATAGATAAAAGAAAATTAAAAGATGAGCTATTTCTAATTAGATCAATAATATTCAGGAACTTCCTAATAATTCCTAACCGAATAAAATGTTTAATCTAACTATTACAATTGTATCAACTAGCTATTTTGACTTTGGTGGTTCCTCGCTTCTCGACGCATATCCCCATGGTACCTGCCATCTAAACCAAAACATAAAACATGAGTTTTGACCTCAGTACAATGCAATCCTATCACGTAAAATTCATTTTATTTCAGCTATTTCAATTCATTTTGCAATAGGTAGAGAGGGAAATAATGCAGGTAAAACATGACATTTTGCTGTAAAATATATATAAAATTCTTGTGTATATTGTTGGGTGTGGAACCCTTTCTATATGATTGTTGAACCTGCAGGCTATATAACCTTAGGATCATGTCCTTCACTATGCGCACAGCTGAGTCGATTATTAACTCAGACACTAGTACCGGGAATGCTGTTAAGGGTCCACTAAAATTAAGCCAAGAGAATGATTGGAATAATAAAGTTGCTTCTTGGCTTTGCATGCAAAAATATTTGAACATGAAACACGAAATATATAATGCATGATAAAAATATTTGGGCATAAAATTGATAATATATAATTGCGATGAAAATGAATAGCAATTGCATGTACCTTTTCCTCCGGAACTCTGATTAATTCTGACAGATATCAAAATACTCCACCTTTTGAATATGAGATATGTGTAATAAATTATAATAATAATAATAATCAGTAAATAGTATTATTTTAAAAGTATTAAGTAGTGAAATAAGTAGAAAAAATAGGGGCAATTAATTAGGAGATTACCAAATGGATGAATTGGGCTTGGGAGTATTTGGCCCAACAAGATTAACTTGGATTTTGGAGTGGTAAATAAAGAGAGGCCTTCCCCTTCTCTTTCCTTTATACGCACACCAACATGGAGCAAAAAAAAAAAAAGAGGAACTCAATCAATAGGAGAGGGGCTGTAACGGTTGGGTGATGCGGCGTCGGAGGCTCGGCGGCGGAACCCTAGGTCATATCGGCGGTCAGGGAACCCGCGGCGGCACCGGGGGCAGCTGGGGTGGAGCTGGGTTCCGTTAATAGACCCGGGACAGGGCGATTCCGGGCTGGTTTTTCGGGATGTTTCTGGGTGTTTCGGGTTGGTTTTTGGGCGTTTTTCGACGAGCCTTGAGTGAAGGCCAAGATGATGGCGGTGGCTCAAACAGGTGGTGGTGGGAAACAGTGATAATGGATAGAAAAAGATTGGTATATGAGTTATGATGGTGACAATATTATGGTAGATGGAGTTTATTAGAGATGGTGAAATGGGAGAGTTGTATAAATCTAAGTTCAAATATTTCCATTTGGTTAAGCATGGCAATAAGGTCTAGAGAGCTCCATATATATACATTGGAATGGTTGGTGAAGTGTGCTGTTAAAGTATTGAAAATGGATGGACTTTAAGTCTTTGGGCAGGCAAATTTTAATGGTAGATGAAGGAGGTGGAGAAGGGAAAAAGAGAGTTGGACTTTGGGAATTCATTTTGAGGTTTTTTGGACGGTTTCTTTTGCTGGGAAAATAAGTTGATTGGAGGAGGAGGATGGTGGACGAACCCACCTTGAGAATGGGTATGGGATTTTAATGTTTCGAGGGTACATTTCCCAGATTTGGTGGGAATTTGAAAAGGGTTTTTTTAAAATAATAATTATTATAATAATAATAAGAATATTAATGATACATTTGATAAAAAACAATTTAGGAAAGGTAAAAGGTTTTAAGTAATCAAAATTATATAAACTCTTGAAACATCTTCAATGTATATATTTTATAAAAGTAGGACCTTAAATAAAAACTATAAAAACCTTTTTGGAGGAAAACTATTAAAATTTCCGTTTATAATGAAACGTAAATACGGTTTTCACATTAATTAACTTTATAGTAAAGTTAGGGTAAATAAATTATAGTTAAGGAAATATTAAATTTTACGGGCTGTTACACCCTACCCCCTTAAAATAAGTTTCGTCCTCGAAACTTTAAAAGAACCAAAAATTAATAGATGAAATAGTAAAGATGATTTTTTTTTTCATGTGAAAGCTTGGGTGAGAACTCGTAGTCTTGGTCGTCCTTATGCTGGCCAATCATAAGAAATTCCCATAACTACTAAGCTCAATCCTTATCGTTTGACTAATGATAAAAAGTATACTAGTATTGATTTTCCGGAAGAGGTACGCAACTGACTACTGGATGCGGGCATATATTTATCTTAGCAGTTCAACCAATTTTAGTCATGTATAAACCCATGGAATAAAATCCGTAGAAATATCCATAGATTTGAAAATGAGATGGCTTGAGCACATATTTGTTATGTATCTAGATTCTAGACATATAGAGCAATAAATTATATCATAGGTGCTCATGAATATTAATTATGTATGCAAACATTTTGAAATACCACATGAGCTTTATTCGCTAAACATATATGGCACTAGGTTCTATATGTATAAAAGCTGTGTGAGCAAGTAATAATCACATTGAGACACACCTTCAAGTACACAACTTAGAAAATTAGAATTGATGGGAAATAAAATTAGTGTATAACTCCAGTATCTTATTGCAACTCTCATGACAATTTTCCTAGCATCATCTTCATAGCATATTTTGTTGTGGGATATTAATGAGGATCGAACAACTCTATCACCCATCGTAAAGTACATAAACATTACATCATATTGGAACTTGCTGCCAAGGTATATTTAAACTTATTTAGAGTAGGGTTTAAAATGCCTAGGGTTCATGTAGAAGAAACACACCAACCATATATATGAAGAAATCTCACTCAAGAAGATGTGTAATAACTCAATGTAAAGAACTTCATGCATATATAATTTCTATCAATGGTAAACAAAGTTTCATATAACTGGCTAAGCAACGCATTTGTAAGGTAATTCATATAATACGTCAAGGATTAATCTAGTCAAACTTGATATAGTACCAATTCAGAACACAAATTTGTCAACAAATCATGCACATGGACTATCATAACATTACACACGTGCTTGCATTGTCAATTTATATTCTCAAGATCTTGATGCAAGCAATTTCACATTAATAATCAGGCAATCAAGAGAGAGGTATTTGAGATATCAAGAATTGCTAAGCGAGGTATTTTCATAAAATATAACACGTACATCATGAAATATAGTGTATCCATAGTTATAAATAGGAGAATGTGTGACCAATCAATCATTAAATTTATTCACACATAACACGTAAAAGAGATGATGTTAATGGAATTACCACAACTTAATTTTTAAAATTGGGCAAGTCATCTTACATCCTATATCACCTTAAAACAAGTACATTTTGCAGTGAAATATGCTAATAGCTTTAGATAATAAGCAAATTTAAAATGATACAGAGTCAAAATTTACATTTTATCTCACCGACAATCTCAAGAAATTTCTTCTAGCATGGATGGTAGTTATCATAATTATTCTCATTATGGGCAAACAACTAAATCACTTAATATCATGCACGCATGTTACATGTAACTAGCATAAGGTCATTTGAATCATTTCCTTCGACATGTATAAAATATTTCCATCAACAAGCTACATGCACTCATAACTATAGATTATGGAAAATATACTATAATATCATATGCATACTTAATAAAGTCATGATTATGTGATAAATAATCCTATGTAAGTTATACAAAACAAATGAAATACACCTCCTTGAGTAGTAAGGAACCATTTAGCAATTTATTTAAGCATGCAATTTATATACTACTTCACATAATATGGTGTAAGCATGCTTTATTGTCTAAAATTTTAAAAGGTAGAAACAATGTACACACATACATATTATCCACATAAAATATATAGTCATACGGCAAGGAAGTAACAAGTAACATGCATTTATGTCTACCTTATACATGCACTTCTATTTTTTTTTTCTCTCGAATTAAACTGATCATCATATACTTCATATATACTCTTATTAAATTAGTAACTAAGCAGGCAGGCTGATACGGAGACATAACAACATAATTTGACAGAATTGGTCGATGAGAATTCGAAGATAAATAATTTAAAGCATGGAATAAAATTTAGCATCTTAAAGAACATAGCATGATATATAGCTAATTTCTTTCTAGCGACCATAATATTTATGTTCCTACATGGTATTAGACTAAGAATCTCCTATTATAAAACAATTAATGACAGGTCATGCAATAATAGCTAGTAAACAAAGAGCATGTAAAAGGTAACATTTCTTTCATGCATAGTAAATTAATGACCCATAGATTTTACCACATATGTAATTCATCAAATAACCATGTATCATATTTATTTCATAGAAACTAAGAGCATGCAGTAACGACTATAATTTCCATGTTAATGACTTAATTTAAGCAAATGCACATATAATAATAAGATTCCACAAATTAACCTAAAACTTATAAGTGGTCAACGTATTACTAACAAAATAATTTTCATATATAGACAATATGCCATAAATATTTGATATATGCGCGATAACACATATAAATGAACGGATGGAAAATAATTCTTCACAATTAATAAATTAATAACTCGCACAATTTCTTCCTAGTTCAAACATATTGGTACAAATATTTAATTACTCATGACAAACTCTTTTGAATAAGAAATGCATTGAATGAACTAGTTCTTCTAACATGCCCCTATGAAACCAGAGAATTTAAGAATTTGAAGCAAATGACAAAGAAACACAAATTGGATCATAGACTATTTAGAGAAATAATTTCAATCGATCAAACGTGGAATTATTTTGATCTAGCAATGTCATGCATGAATTCATTAACATGCGGGTACAAAAATAAGGAGTTTAAATATTTCAAATAAATGAGTAAAGAAACACCAAAATAGACAATCAACCATTTAGCATCATAGTTACAACTCATAAGATTCACATACCAAATATCATGTAAAGATTGAACCTTCGTAATCGTCAACATATGTTCATATAGAGGTTTTAGCTCATAATTTCACACACACATGACTTACATATATACATGGAGTGCATCAAGCGACCTCATGTAGGTGGGAATAGAAATGATAAAGATCATTAAGCAACTTCAATTATTTGAAAGATTGTAAGCTATCATATGGTAACTAATAGCATGAAAGATCTAAAGTTTCTAAATTCCAAATTTACTACACATATCCCCTAAAAGAAACTCTCCTATCAAGTGAATACGTGTTATATCACATAACATTCAACTTAATTACAAGCACATATTCATACTCACATGATACTCATACAGACTATTCATTACTTAATTGTCACGGTTCCCCCATCTATATAATAAGATCATGAAAGTAGAGACAATTGACGAGTTTATGTAAAACAATTTAATTAAATTCTATGTGATCAAATTTGAACCAATAAATAGGTAGTATGTCATTCTAACCTTCTTCTCAAACATGTAATCGATAATCAGGATAATAAACTTACAACATAGAATGTGTCACACATATATACAAGCACACAATAGAAAATGATCATTATATCTATACGATTGCTAAACATAAGACATGACCTCATAACTATAGTAAGGCAAGTAATTAATATGAATTTATGCGTAGAAGCTTATGTTAGGTCGTACTACAAGTATGTTAGTCATGTAAATTAATAATCTAGTGCACAAAATATTTACTCTACACATTCTAATATGAACTCCTATCCCGCATAACAAATTAAGTGGGACACACATAGGCTCATCAAAGCAATTTCAAGATAATCCACAGTTAGTAACTCACATAACATGCAAGAAATTAAATCATAAATTAAATCACAATAACACGAGAGATATGAGCATGAAAAGCATAGGTTAGTAAACTAAATGTGCAAGCTAAAATACTAACCCATGCCCCGTAATCTCTCACCTATGTATACGAATTTTATTTATCACATTTTATATTTTCTTAAACCCTACGGCTCGACCCGCTCTGATACCATCTGTAACAGCCCCGACTTTTGGGGTATTACTTAGCAATATTTTAATCCATTTAATCTTGATTTAGCGGAAGCTTATAAAGTCGGGAGTGTTACCGCCACTTTCCCAAACAGTGAGAAAGCAAGGCTTTTACTACGTACTATGGTAAAATAAAATAAGATAGATAAAAGAAAATTAAAAGATGAGCCATTTCTAATTAGATCAATAATATTCAGGAACTTCCTAATAATTCCTAACTGAACAAAATGTTTAATCTAACTATTACAATTGTGTCAACTAGCTATTTTGACTTTGGTGGTTCCTCGCTTCTCGACGCATATCCCCATGGTACCTGCCATCTAAACCAAAACATAAAACATGAGTTTTGACCTCAGTACAATGCAACCCTATCACGTAAAATTCATTTTATTTCAGCTATTTCAATTCATTTTGCAATAGGTAGAGAGGGAAATAATGCAGGTAAAACATGACATTTTGCTGATAAAATATATATAAAATTCTTGTGTATATTGTTGGGTGTGGAACCCTTTCTATATGATTGTTGAACCTGCAGGCTATATAACCTTAGGATCATGTCCTTCACTATGCGCACAGCTAAGTCGGTTATTAACTCAGACACCGGTACCGGGAATGCTGTTAAGGGTCCACTAAAATTAAGCCAAGAGAATGATTGGAATAATAATGTTGCTTCTTGGCTTTGCATTCAAAAATATTTGAACATGAAACATGAAATATATAATGCATGATAAAAATATTTGGGCATAAAATTGATAATATATAATTGCGATGAAAATGAGTAGCAATTGCATGTACCTTTTCCTCCGGAACTCTGATTAATTCTGACAGATATCAAAATACTCCACCTTTTGAATATGAGATATGTGTAATAAATTATAAAAATAATAATAATCAGTAAATAGTATTATTTTAAAAGTATTAAGTAGTGAAATAAGTAGAAAAAAAATATGGGCAATTAATTAAGAGATTAACAAATAAATGAATTGGGCTGGGGAGTATTTGGCCCAACAAGATTAACTTGGATTTTGGAGTGGTAAATAAAGAGAGGCCTTCCCCTTCTCTTTCCTTTATACGCACACCAACAGGGAGCAAAAAAAAAAAAAGAGGAACTCAATCAATAGGAGAGGGGCTGTAACGGTTGGGTGGTGCGGCGTCGGAGGCTCGGCGGCGGAACCCTAGGTCATATCGGTGGTCAGGGAACCCGCGGCGGCACCGGGGGCAGCCGGGGTGGAGCTGGGTTCCGTTAATAGACCCGGGACAGGGCGATTCCGGGCTAGTTTTTTGGGATGTTTCTGGGTGTTTCGGGTTGGTTTTTGGGCGTTTTCCGACGAGCCTTGAGTGAAGGCCAAGATGATGGCGGTGGCTCAAACAGGTGGTGGTGGGAAACAGTGATAATGGATAGAAAAAGATTGGTATATGAGTTATAATGGTGACAATATTATGGTAGATGGAGTTTATTAGAGATGGTGAAATGGGAGAGTTGTATAAATCTAAGTTCAAATATTTCCATTTGGTTAAGCATGGCAATAAGGTCTAGAGAGCTCCATATATATACATTGGAATGGTTGGTGAAGTGTGCTGTTAAAGTATTGAAAATGGATGGACTTTAAGTCTTTGGGCAGGCAAATTTTAATGGTAGATGAAGGAGGTGGAGAAAGGAAAAAGAGAGTTGGACTTTGGGAATTCATTTTGAGGTTTTTTGGACGGTTTCTTTTGCTGGGAAAATAAGTTGATTGGAGGAAGAGGATGGTGGACAAACCCACCTTGAGAATGGGCATGGGATTTTAATGTTTCGAGGGTACATTTCCCAAATTTGGTGGGAATTTGAAAAGGATTTTTTTTTTAAATAATAATAATTATAATAAGAATAAGAATATTAATGATACATTTGATAAAAAAAAATTTAGGAAAGGTAAAAGGTTTTAAGTAATCAAAATTATATAAACTCTTGAAACATCTTCAATGTATATATTGTATAAAAGTAGGACCTTAAATAAAAACTATAAAAACATTTTTGGAGGAAAACTATTAAAATTTCGGTTTATAATGAAACGTAAATACGGTTTTCACATTAATTAACTTTATAGTAAAGTTAGGGCAAATAAATTATAGTTAAGGAAATATTAAATTTTACGGGCTGTTACATTAAGAAGTCTCACGGGTTAACCTACCACAATCACAGACAACTAGTCCCTTTGATGTACCAAACATAGGAACTTCACTATCATGCACTGGAATCATTCAAGACTAGATGAATTGCAAACAAGACAAGCAACCTAAATCAAACAAACAACCAAGTTTCTCCTATCAACCACATTAAACCAAGAATCCCAAGTATACGCTTGCAATGACAATCCAAACACACCTCATAAAGGCGAAAGACTATCCTAATTTTTTTTCTTTTTTTTAAAAACTTTTAGCAAGAAAGCAAGAAACCTACTCCTATATGCAACCTAGATGCAAATTCAATGCCTAACAAACACAAAAAGAAACTAACAAATATGCAACTATAAACGTCAGTCCCACTCAAGCACATGATTTTAAGACAATCAACCCAAACTCCCCCATACTTGGACAAAGCAGTGTCTGTAATGCATTTCGAATAAGGGTAGCATGCATAAGAGGGAAACGACATAATGCATCACACTCTAAAAAAAACAAGAAAATTAAAGGTAGTAGCACGTCAAGGTCGATCCCACAGGGACTCAATCAGCAGCACTGAAAACTAATCTCTAATGCGATTGCTAAGCTAATCAGATTTTTGGGTTTTGAAATTGTCTAAAAAACTACTAAAACTAATAAAGCAGAAAAATTTAATCAGGGATTCTAATCAAGAGAGAAAGACTTCTAGGGAGATGCTAACCTAACAACGAGTTCGATAACTAAAACCTAGTCTCCACAATCATATAATCAAGAACGAATCAAGAATCGACAACCTCTGAATTCTATCGCCCTTTCGATGCTAAATAGAATTATTCAAAACAACCTAATCAACAACTTTCGTATGCCTTTTAGGTTAAACAGAATTGAAGGTCTCAAAAGGTCAGGTTATCTAATGATTCCCTAGTTCACTACTCCTTTTTCAACTTTCGCAATCCTAGGTAGACAGGTTGGTAGTCAGATTACCCTAATTCACCTTTCAGTACTTCTTAGGTTAATCTCAAACTTACAAATATTCAAGGCCTTAAGAATACTCATAAGCATGGAAAACACAACCTTCTATTGATTCTAATCAAAAACTCATGCACAAACTAATAACAATCAATCAAACTACATTGTTTCGGGTTGCAAAACCCTAGAATTCAAATACACTACTCACTCATGTTCAAGAAAAGCCCGACACAAGTTCCAAACATCATGGTTAATTCTCAAAACAAATAAAGAAATCGAAAAGAGATACAAATTACAAGGAATACGACCGTCGAACCTTTCGATCCCGGGGCGGAGTCTTCCTCGCGAGCGTTGATGATTTCTTCTTGATTCTTGATCTTCAACCTTCTTGAATTAATCTTAATTTTGGTCTTGATTAATGAAGAGGAGTAGATGGGTGGATTTTGTCTTTTCTCTTGATGGAAGGGTGGATGGTGATCGATGGATTGGAGATTAATTCCTGAAGGATGGTTAAAAAAAATGAATCTAATCGTCACATGCCCTTTCTTTCTTGCGACGCACGGCCAAGCCGCAGCCAACCATGGACCGTGGCATGTATCACGGCCAAGCTATGACACACGCTGCCTTGAGCTTCTCTTTTTGTGCTGGGCAAATGCATCGTTGACCGAATCATCCCAATTTCCCTCTCCTTCTCCCTCTCGTGATTGGACCAAAAGGAAGAATCGGCCCAATGAATTAATTGCCTCCCACTCCTCTCTCTTGCTCATTGGACCGAATGAAGCATAATGCATGTAATGAATTGATCTGCTTCTATCTCTTGGGTGAGTGGGCCGAATGAAATGCTTGAATCAATAAATTGAATTGATCCCCACTTCTCTATTTCTTGACTGGACCATATGGAGGAAGACCCAATGCAATTAATTGATCTGCCCACTAAAACTCTTGTTGCTGCTTTCTTCTCTATTTGGTGATTGGGCCGATTGAATGGGCCTCCACTTCCTTTCTCCCTCGGACGAATGAAGAGTGAATGAATGGGCTGACTTAATGGCCCAAAAATGAATGTCGGTGTTGGACCGTGGCAGCCACCACGGGCTGACCGTGGTGTGCACTGTCCGGTCGTTCCTTGCTCATTTCCGTCCCAAATTTGCACGACGGTTCGGGTTTGACATGTAGAAATCCGAGGTGTCTTCACTGTTGCCAGAAGTTGAGAGAAAATTGGTGTTTTGGCCTCAATACCTATAAATTCGCATAACAAACAACAACACCAATTGTAGTAGAGAAAATTGAATAAACATCAAGGTTCACACACAAAATTATCCCTAATTCACTGTTGAAAACACACAAAAATATAGTCATAAAACGCAGCTATCAAATCCCCCCATGCTTACTCCTTGCTTGTCCCCAAGCAAGTACAAGACTCAAAACTAGATGAAAGGACTTGAAAAGAAAAAGATACCTACTCACACCTCCTCAAAAAAAAAAAATCACATATTAGAAAGCCAAAACAAGCATACACAAAGAGACTCCCTAGCGAGATTAAGAATCAAATTGAAGCAAAAGTTGATGTTCGAAATAGAATCACCAGTCAGGTAGCAACACAATTAATCCATCACAACTCAAATGCAATCAAAATTCATTCACATGTTTGGGGAACTAGTTGGGATCGGTAGGACCTCACCTTAGGGTATGTGGATCACTCCCTTCGCGTGTTTGGAAAAAATATAACGGCTCGCTCAAAACATTTAACCAATGTAAACAGCCTACCATAAGCTTCACAAGACTCTCGATTCTCTACCGCTATAGACAACATGCATAAAAGTTATTCATGAGGACTTTTCAAGGGTTAAATTGGGGCTTAGGTGTAGGGTAAGGAGGGAATTCATTTGGGTAATGTGGAGCGAAGAGCCAAGGACCTAAAGAGCAACATTCCCAATACATATAGCACAACACCTCTTACATCATACCGCAATGAAGCATAAATACCTTCCTCATCGAAGCAAAATAACGGAAGAGTCAATATAAGCAAGAAAACCACCATGTTATTCACCTTATCACTCAAAACTTTTCTTTTTTCTTTTTTTTTTTTTTGTTTTTACTAATTTCTTCTTTTTTTTTCAATATTTATTTTTCGGTGAATAGCATAGATTCATAAAGGGCGACTCACTTCCCATCAAACCAATTTCAACCTCAAATGGAAAGAGTGGATAAATAACGATTAAGAACAGTGCTTCCCTCATCGAGCAAACTAACCAACAAAGTCACCAACAATTAGACTTTAAAACTGCCCCTCAACTGAATTGTTGCTCCACTAACTTGGCTAAAGGATAATGGATTTAGAACAGGCCAAGGGGTGCGCACGAATAGGGTAAACAACAAGACAGGAAAAATGGTAAGGAAAGGCTAGCAAAAAGAATTCATAATGTTTGGTGGCTTTTTGGCTATGTGGCTTCAAAATGGGCCTCAATCATATTAACACCATGCACAAGTCAAACCCAGTTTCAAAGAGAGTCAAATCAAGTTCTAGAGATGCAAACATGGTAAGGTCACACTCAAAAGAAAATGAGACAATAAAAATGATAGTCTTTTAGGCTTAAGAAGTCTCACGGGTTAACCTACCACAATCACATACAACTAGTCCCTTTGATGTACCAAACATAGGAACGTCACTATCATGCACTGGAATCATTCAAGACTAGATGAATTGCAAACAAGACAAGCAACCTAAATCAAACAAACAACCAAGTTTCTCCTATCAACCACATTAAACTAAGAATCCCAAGTATACGCTTGCAATGACAATCCAAACACACCTCATAAAGGCGAAAGACTATCCTAATTTTTTATTTTTTATTTTGTTTTTTTAAACTTTTAGCAAGAAAGCAAGAAACCTACTCCTATATGCAACCTAAATGCAAATTCAATCCCTAACAAACACAAAAAGAAACTAACAAATATGCAACTATAAACGTCAGTCTCACTCAAGCACATGATTTTAAGACAATCAACCCAACCCCCCCCCCCCCAATGCTTGGACAAAGCAGTGTCTGTAATGCATTTCGAATAAGGGTAGCATGCACAAGAGGGAAACGACATAATCATCACACTCTAAAAAAAACAAGAAAATTAAAGGTAGTAGCACATCAAGGTCGATCCCATAGGGACTCAATTAGCAGCACTGAAAACTAATCTCTAATGCGATTGCTAAGCTAATCAGATTTTCGGGTTTTGAAATTGTCTAAAAAACTACTAGGAAAAATTAATCAGGGATTCTAATCAAGAGAGAAAGACTTCTAGGGAGATGCTAACCTAACAACGTGTTCGATTACTAAAACCTAGCCTGCACAATCATACATTCAAGAACGAATCAAGAATCGACAACCTCTGAATTCTATCGCCTTTTCGATGCTAAATAGAATTATTCTAAACAACCTAATCAACAACTTTCGTATGCCTTTTAGGTTAAACAGAATTGAAGGTCTCAAAAGGTCAAGTTATCTAATAATTCCCTAGTTCACTACTCCTTTTTCAACTTTCGCTATCCTAGGTAGACAGGTTGGTAGTCAGATTACCCTACTTCACCTTTCAGTACTTCTTAGGTTAATCTCAAACTTACAAATATTCAAGGCCTTAAGAATACTCATAAACATGGAAACACAACCTTCTATTTATTCTAATCAAGAACTTATGCACAAACTAATAATAATTAATCAAACTACATTGTTTCGGGTTGCAAAACCCTAGAATTCAAATCAACTACTCACTCATATTCAATGAAAACACAAAACAAGTTCCAAACATCATGATTAATTCTCAAAACAAAGAAAGAAATCAAAAAGAGATACAAACTACAAGGAATACGACCATCGAGCCTTTCGATCCCGGGGCGGTGTCTTCCTCGCGTGATAATTTCTTCCCCAATCTCGCTCTTCGTTTCTCTTCGAATCAAATTTTGATCTTGGTCTTGATCATTGGGGAGGAGTTGATGGAAGTATTTGTTGCTCTTTTTTCTCCCTTGGGTGGATGAATGATGGAATAATGGATAAATGGTGTATGATGAATGGCGGATAATTCCCTGGTGAGCCCCCCCCCCCCCTCGAATGGAATAATTGCTCCCTAAAAAAATATAACCGTTCCCAAAAATTAACGCACTATCAGCAGTGAAATTGCGCGAGGTCTACAGTGCTCTGGGAGTTAGAAGCGTATCAGATTCGGTACAATGCAATGTTTCTATTGTGCAGCCTGGTGGGCAACAAGATAAGGCGGATCTGAAAGAGAATTTAGTAGTGAAGGGTCTAATACAAATCGTGTTGGGCTTTCTTGCATGTAAGATTCACAGGTCCATCAAAGCAGTGAATTTGCATCATCGTTCAATGCTTTGATGGACCTATGAATCTTACATGCACGAAAGTCCAACACGATATGTACCGCACTTTCACGCTAGCTTCCCTTCGATCCGCCTTATCTTGTTGACCCACCAGATGCACATAGAAACATTGCATTGTACCAATCTAACACGCTTCTAACTCCCAAGCACCGCACTTCAATTTCACTGCTGATAGTGGGCTACTTTTTGGGAACCAATCAAATAAACGAGAGTTGATGCGCGGCATTGGTTAACCTTCTCAACCATACATTGTCAGGTTACAACACACACTCTCCTTGGACACTAACATGACCCAAAACTCAACCTCTTTTTTTGACGTATACAACTAACATACTATAACTATACATTAACATAATTATTATCCTAACTACCATCACAAAATAACCAATTCACTTACGTATCAACTGGTTGTTGAGTACCTAAGTTATTAAATGGATGTGACATAACTATTATGTCTTCATTTGGAGTTATGAGTACATAAGTTGACAATTAAGTTGGATTATGAATAAATTACTCATACCAACTTTATACGCCAACTTACTTACAAATAACAAACAAAATCATCCAAACTCAACATCCTTTTAACACAACTACATATAAACTATTCGGAATACACACTAACCCCTAAACTTAACCCTACATCACAATTACAATTTTTTTCTAACACAATTAATCACTAATATTAACACATGCTTAATCACTAAATAATATTAACGCATCAAATATTAACAACGAATCACTAATCACTGATATTAATCACTTCTAATTGTCATATTAACACATGCTTAACATTAATATTAATATTAACAATATTAATATTAATCTAATTTTCATAACACAATATTAATAATAATACAATTAATCACTAATAATTATCAAATTAACACATGATTAACAATAATATTAATAGTAACAATATTAATAATTATCATATTTAATAATAACAATAATAACTTTAATAAATATAATATTTAATTTTTATTTATTATTTAACAAATAATAATATTAATAACAATTATTAACAATAATAATATTAATAACAATTATTATCAATAATAATATTAATAAAAATAACAATAACAATATTAATAAACATAACAATAATAATCCTATTATTGACATAATTAATATTAATAAAATTAATATTTTTAAAAAAATTAAAAAAAAATTAAAAAAAAGGGTAAGGTGGGCTGTCGCGCGAAACGCACGGCGAGCCGCCGCTGTTGCGGCACCCAGATCCCGACAAGGCTGCGGCCGTGCCGGGATCTAGGTGCCGCACCGGCGGCTTGCGTCGTTGCTGACGACAAATCCGTCCCTGCTTTATTTTTTTTTTGCGTTTTTCGGTCGAAATTCAAAATTACAAAAAATAAAACCTCAAATTCAAAATACAAATTCGAAACATACCTCAAATTCGTCGATTAAATCCCGGTATGAGGGTGGTTTGTGGTGGTCGATGGTTGAGAGCGTTTTCTAGAGAGATAAACTAGAGAGATAGTGGAGAGTGAAGTTATCAGGTTCAAGGGCGTGGGTTGGAAATATTATGCGAAAGGTGGGCGACAATAGTAAAAAGGGGGGCGACGAAAAGCAAGCGAGTTTTTATATTGACTATTTGGCGTCTCCGTAAGGCTTTTGATCAAGATAGATGAGATAATAACCCAAATCAAATCAATAATAACAAACATTCATTTATTACTACCTTGATTAAACTTAAAATTTAATAGATTAAACTTCAAATTTAATAAATTAAACTAAAATAACATATGATTTAGGTTTTAGGGTTTAGCATAAATATTTTCCAAGATAATTTTTTATTTAAGTAAAAATACTTCATAATTTTGTACTGAATAAAAATGTATAATAAACATAAAATTTAACACATGTCTATAATAGCAAATACCCGGGCGTTGCCTCGAACCAATAAATAAACATGTCCTCTTTCCAACCAAAGTAAGTACCTCACCCATAGTTCATTAATAATCAAGACAGCAACCAGCAATGCAGACCAATTCCTTGTACCTTTATTGTCCGATCACTCTCAATGGGGAACTTATCAGTAATAGCACGTTCATATAGAATTTAAACTCGTGCAGGGTCTTCTGCAGACTCCTCGATTTTTTAGATATTTTGTATCAACACAAAATCAGAGTTGCTTAAAAATATGAATGCATAATGATTAAACAATTTTAATATTGATGCAGCAACATTGCAATTTTGAAATGATAAGCAGACAAGCAAAGTAAACTTAAAAGAGTTGCTCAAGCAAGAGACCCGGTGATTATTGCACAAACACAAAACCAGCTGTTGGAAGTATTTTTGTGGTTTTAGAATTTAATTTATTTGTCGTCTCCACGAAAGTCGACTTTCAATTATAAATTTAATTAGTGTTGAATCATATATATATATATATATATAGAGAGAGAGAGAGAGAGAGAACTAATGCAAGGGCTTCTATAAGTGATGATTTTTGACTCAAAATAATAAACTAACACCCAACACCCCAACCCAACCTACCTCTATGATAACAGCCAGAAGTTACATACAACCACCACTATATTAAAAATCATTTTTAGTATATTCTATTAAATTTCTTATAATTTCCTTATAATTTCAAATGGAAAATAAAAATGAATATCCTTATAATTTCAAATGACAAATAAAAATGGTTTCATTCATAACTAAACATAATAGGGACAATGTTATCAACTATCATCAAAATGTCAAACAAGGCCAAATGTTTTTTCATTCAAACTACTGACACAAAAATTGCTTTAGATGCTGAATTTTTTTCAAATTACAAACAGTTTTGGTTTTTGTAGTACCATTTATTTTCTTATTTAGGGTTTTTTACACAAACATATTCCGCTAAATTTTTATTATTAGTATTTATTTAAATGAAACACAACTAGACAAAATATACTTTCAAAACACAACTAGACAAAATATACTCTCCAATTTTATGCTAACTGTCCTATGTCCAAACCAAGTAGCAAAGAAAAAAGTGCAAAAAACATAAACGCCAAAACAATCAACTATCATAAATCAAACAAAACCAAGCTTAAATTTTGTTAATAATATTTTTCATAAGTACAACTTCACAAAATATAATTTTGTGCTAACAGTGGTAGGTCCAAAATAGCAAAAAAAAAAGTTATATAAAACATAATTCCAAAGTTAATTTTAAAAAACAAGAGAAACAAAGCAGAACAAGGAAAAACATGGCAAACAAAATCACAACTTAAACAACAAGAATCACCTATCATAAATCAAACAAAACCAAGCCTTATATTCAAATCAAGACTCAGGCAAAAAAAAAAGTATTAAATGAGCCAAGAATCTAGATATTATGAACATATACTTTATGAAAGTCAACTATTGTTAAGACACAAAAACAAAATCATATATTCATAAATTTCTACATAACCCCTAAACACTAAAAGCGTAAACCCTAAACCCTAAACCTAACCCCTAAAATCAAATCGAATAATACTAACACCAAAACTCAAAACCCAAAAAACAAACCCCAAACTCAAAAAAATAAATAAATAAATAAATAAAATCAACCCCAAAACCCTTCCCAAAAAAACTAAACTCCACAACCAAAATTACTAAACCCAAAAACTCAATACCCACAACTATGTATACTATATCTGATATCTATCTATAACAACATTGTTATCTTTTTTTCAAAAAAAGGCGATAACCAAGGTCAGGTAGTTATCGCCTTTTATATCCATATCCTGTGTAAAGGCGATAACCAGGGTCAAGTAGTTATCGCCTTTTGTATCCATATCCTGTGTAAAAGGCGATAACCAGGGTCAGGTAGTTATCGCCTTCTGTATCCAAGTTTTATCTAATATCCAGTAATGTGAATCAAGTGATTTAGCCTTTCATAAAAAGGCAAATCAAAATCCTGTCTGCTATATCCGATGTCCTAAAAGGTCATAACAAATGTTAGGTAGTTATCACCATTTAGCTCCACCTCCTATTGAAGAAACTTTCCACCTGCAAACACCAAAAACAAGCAAGTGATTGACAATTCAATATCACCATGAAAATAAAAAGACCCTAAAAACTAACTTATTATTCTCTTAACAAACTAAAGTTTACACTAATATATTCTACTAAATTTTATTATTAATATCTTTTAAAAAGAACCACAACTATACAAAATATACTTTCTAATATTGCGCTGACTATCCAAGGTCCAAGACAAATAATAAAGAAGTAAAAAAAACAAAGTTAACAAAAAAACAGGTAAAACATCAACAAGGAAAAATAAATCATCAAACTAAAAAAAACAAATAACAAAGCAAGTAAAAACAGGTTAAACTGAATCACAAGTCACAACCCATAAAAATAACAATCAATCATCATAAATCAAGCAAACCCAAACCTCAAATTCAGACCTAGACTCAGGCAAAATAAGAAGAGAAAATAAGCCAAGATTCCATATCTTATGAACATGGACTTTATCAACAAACTCAAAGCAAACATTTGTTGAAGCAAACAAACAAAATCATGTATCCATAAATTTCAACATAAAACCAGAATTAATGTGCGAAAACCATAACAATGAAAGCAATAATCACATAATAAATTCAAATCAAAGCAGCACAAGAAGCTAATATCAAAAACCTTGCAATTCATGGAATCGAACCAATATAAAATTTTTACCAAAGAAATCAATCAGTGAATGAAAAGAAACGAAGCATATGAGAAAACTAACACACCCTGGATTACAACAAAACCTTACTCTATGTTTCTCTTTCAAACCCCCCACCTCTAACCACAAGTCCCTAAAAGAAAAAACAATGCATATGTGTTACAGTACTGTAATACCCCGGGTATGTGGTTAAAGTGTTGCTTAAAAAGAATGAAATGACTACTCATATCACCAAGGTGCACCTTCTTTTATAGTAGCTCATTCGTTGGGAACTTCTCAGTTAAGCGTGTTTGGCTGGGAGTAGTCCAAGGATGGGTGACCTCCTGGGAAGTTTTCCCAGGCAGCGTGTGAGCGAGGACGAAGCACGCTGGAAAGACTCGTGGTGATTTGTGGGGCCAGCGATCCTTGAAGCGATTGCCGGTAATGTCCGCGGCGGGAGGCCGGGCGCAGATGGTATCGAACCCGACCATGAGCGTGAGCTGCGCCAGTGGACGGGAGATCCATGGACAGTCACCTAGCGGGGCAAAGATTCTAGAGTGGATTCTGGCACAACGAGGACGTTGTGCGCTTAAGTGGGGGTGACTATAATACCCCGGGTATGTGGTTAAAGTGTGGCTTAAAAAGTATTGAAATGACTACTCATATCACCAAGGTGCACCTTCTTTTATAGTAGCTCATTCGTTGGGAACTTCTCAGTTAAGCGTGTTTGGCTGGGAGTAGTCCAATGATATATGATATATGATTATTTTGGGAAAGCGTAGATTTTTTTTAAAATTTTTTATAACCAAGATGAAAAAGAAGAAAGAAAGGGGGTTAGTGTGTCGTTGTGCAGAGGAAGAGCACGAGATTATCCGGTGTCCAGTTGGAGTCCACCTGCATTTGCATTCTTCCTTCCTTCCGTAGTGTCTCATACTACCACTGCACCGGAGATTCAGACTGTGGAGGGCGAATGAATTGTGTGTCGATGGATACAAAATCATTACTTCTTGCCGAACCTCTCTTTCTGTCTCCTCCTCCTCCTCCTCCTCCTCCTCCGCGCGGCTCCCATTTCCCTTTTTCCCACCAATTTTCTCGAATTCCCCTCCAATCTATCGTATCTACACCCTTCCCTTTCTCCAACAACAATGCTCCAAATTCCACTGCTCTTCGACGCTCTCGCATTACTTTCATCGCCAATTCCTCTCCGGTTTGTCTTATTTATCTTTTCATTTCATTTCATTTTCCTAAATCTCCTATTCATGGAATCTTGTGTCTCACTGCTAAAATGAAAGGGTTTGGGTAGCACAGTCTACGGAATCATAAAGACTTGCATTCTTCTGCATTGAATACCTCTTTAGAAGAATTAGAAGAATTAGAAGAACATGATTCAACACCGCTGATCGTGATTGTGAAAATATTGGCGTAGACAAAAACATTGCTACACACACCCAATGGCTACTCAGGAAACCCAATTACTATTTTGCTATTTGAGGTTTTTCGCCCCCCAACCCACTTCTTTTCTTTTCATGGGTGAGGGTGACATCCCCTTTGATCTGTAGTGTTATCGCATTGCTTTGGTTACTCGCTAATTCGCTAATCAAATTCTTGACGGTGATCCATTCAGCTGCTTTATTATATTATTATGCATTGTGTGATTGTTTTTACAAAAATAAAATAAAATAAAATATGGTTTTGTTGGTCGGAACTAATCCATTGTTATGCATCTTGAGATTGTAATTTTTAGCTGAATATGACAATTCAAGCATCATCTATATGTGATGTCATTTACATTGATGCATGGATTGCTATCGTATGCCCAAATAGTTTCTATGTTGATGATAAAGCTAAGCAAGAATCTGTACCTGCTTGCAGTCAAAAAGTGGGGTTTACACAGTTGGTGATTTTATGACACAAAAGGACCAATTGAAGGTGGTAAAACCTTCAACAACATTAGATGAAGGTATATGGTTTTTCTTTTTCTTTTTTCCTAATGCCTTTCTATGTTTATATTAGGTTGTCATGTAACGATTTTTTTTTATTTGGGGCTACAGCTTTAGAGGCGTTGGTTGAGAACAGGATTACTGGATTTCCTGTAGTTGATGATGATTGGAAACTGGCAAGTCTTCCTCATATCTGGAAATTTGATTATAGTCATGAGCTAGATCTGATATTTACAGTTTTCATGTCAACTAGCTTTTGTTACATAATCATGTGATAATATCATGTTGTTGAAGCTTTAGAACACATCTAATGTTCTTGAGTAGAAATATCCTATTCACGTGGCACAGTCGTTGAGCTTTAGGGACTTCACCAGTTTATCATTTATGATCGGATGGTTTGTTTCTTCCTGGAAGCTAAAACACCATTGTGGTTAGGCTGTAGATGGACAGGTACTGCAGAAGGGCATTGTTTCCTGTTGGCAAAACAGTGCTGGTCAATTTGCTTTAGAATTTGAGGCATGACTTATGATAATGTTAGTGGCAATAGTGTACATCTTTTACTTTATGTTTGCAGTTTGCTGTTCTAAGGGGTAAAGAATGCAAGGGGTTTCTAATAGATTGACAGATCTGGCGCATCAGTTGTGCTGTGTATGGTCTTACAGGAAAAAAAATACAGAAAACAAAGTAATGAGTTTTACACTTGTTTCCCTTCCTAGTAAGGGGATGCCTAGATATATATTAACTGTCATGGGATTTATTTGTGGTCATTGTCGTCGCGTTGTAAATGGATCACGGTAATAGCTGAGTGTAAGGAATGATAGCCATTGCCTGTTTGTTAGTCATACTTGGAGTTTTCTTTCAAAATGCATTATGGTTAATAGGTTTGTGTAAATTATGTGTATTAGACAAGTTCATGCTGCATATATAATGCTTTATTTATCAATAGCCATGCTCTCTGAATACATTGGTTCCTAAACTGCAGGTTGGTGTAGTTTCAGATTATGATTTGCTAGCTTTGGATTCCATATCAGGTATTGATTAATAACTTTTCAAGCTCTAAACTCTTTGCAATCTGTGGATTTTGAAGAAATCCTTGGACGTTAATTCTTAATCGCTTTAGCTTTGGCTTCAAGTTTGTTGCTTCTTTTGTTTGGTTTCTTCCTGCAGTTTCATGATGTTTCCCCTAAGTGCAGTCAATCCACCTTTCCGTTGCCGGTTACGGTAGTTTAGTCGATTATTTACCTTTTGCCCATCACTAACATGCATTCCCTGTCATAGGAGTTCTTCCATTGTTTTGTTGCTGAAACTTGGAGGATCTTATGTGCATATCCAAATTTGAATTTGCTTAGAAAGAAAATTCTGGGATTAGCAATGACATGGCTTTGGTACCCTAAGAATTTACAGAACTTGAACTTTTTTTCTTTGAGTGTTTTCATGTTTGTCTACATAGTCTAAACATATTAGACAGATTGACAAAATGATTGTCTGCTAATCTGCTGTTATGCAAACTCAGAGCCTACGAATGATTGAAAATTCTGTGGCAACTTCATAGATATATGCAGCAGAACTCACACGTCTACTATATCTTAGTGTACCCCGTTTTCCAGTACGGGCACTTCATTTGCCAGGGGTCTGAACCTGGAAAAATAAGCAAGGATGTGCACAGTAAGTGTAACATGTTATGTGTGAAATTAGTAGGTCACACATCAAAATGAATTAGTTTTATAGAAACACTAATTCCTTCTCTTAATTCACTGAGAATTTTCTCATCATCCGAGATTGTCCTCAGAGTTCATTCCGTTTCATCAAAATATTTGTACTCTACTACCCTTCTATTTTTTTCTGTATTTTTTTTTTGTTTGGGGGGGGGGGGGTTAGAGTAGTTGGAAATTAAGAGCACATACACTGTGAGGAATGCATGTATAGGAATGTGATGCTTGCTTTGTTAAAAAAAAGGAAAAACTATTATAAGTGAGGTCTCTTAGCATCAAAAAGTGAAAGAAAAAAGACTATTATTTATGATGTGGGGTCCCTAAATAAATACTCTTAGGTGAAAAAGTATGAATGAGTTTCTACTGTTGTAGGAGTGGAATGTAGTTCTAAAAAAAAAGTAGAATGATAGATGATGTGGAAGGGGTGGACCCATACTTTTATTCCAAAAAAATAGGATTGCTATTGTATCTGCTCTAATGCCTTTATGTCTGCTTTGCAAGTTGCCGCTGAAATGCCCTGTGTGCAATTGAGTTGTACAGATAAGGCCCCCACTCCCCATAACCCATCTCTGCCCCAGCTCACACACTCACAAGTGCTACCCAAAAGAAAATAAAATCGCCACCGAACACAGTACACAATGGAGACTTTAGACCTTTTGATTCGGTTTGGTAGGTGGAAATGATATTGTCGCACTAACAGTGTTCAATTCAGGTACTGTGTCTGCAGATACGAGCATGTTCCCTGAAGTTGATAGTTCTTGGAAGGTTTGTCTAAATGGAAATAGGTTTTTTTTTTTTTTCCTGATGTACTTTTTATATATGATTACATATATGCCAATACGTATCTTGACTGCTCTTGCCTCCTATGTTAGACATTCAATGAGCTACAGAAGTTGCTCACCAAAACCAATGGAAGAGTGGTAGCTGACGTGATGACACAGGTCCCTGTTGTTGTTCGTGAGACCACTAATCTCGAAGATGCTGCAAAGTTAGTTTTATTTGTTGATTTGGTGCATACATTTGTCTTCACTTAGCTATATTACTGTCAGTTACAGGCCAAGTGAGTGAATACTCTGCTCTGACAGGTTATTGCTTGAGACAAGGTATCGCAGACTCCCTGTTGTAGATTCTGAAGGGAAATTGGTAAGGGTGTCATACATTCAAAACTTCTTTTGTCTTTTTTTCCTGTGGGGTTGAAACCTTCTGATGCGTAAAGTTGATTTATCCCACATGTTGGGCTACATTCATTATTTAGTAACAGCAGTACAGCTGGAATGCCTACTGAACACACACACACACACACATGATAGGATTGATAGCTCAGATGCTCAGCTAGTGTCCTTCAAAAATTATGTACACCCAAAATACAAACAATTCACAAAATCGAGCACATCAAATGAGGAACCAAACTTTGTAGACGGGGGAGTTCATGAAATTGTCTTGAAATGCTGAAGAAGAGTTTTAGCTCCCGTAAAAAGTAAAAACCCTATGTTTACTTTCAAAGTTTTCCCGAAATTTTCCCAGAACTGAGGAAATCCTCCCAGGCAAGAAGTCAAAAAGGAAACAACCCAAGAAACACTCAACACATAGGCAGCAATAGGTAATACGTGATATGGTGATTCAAGACCCCCACTCCCATCCCTTGCACATACAACGCGTAACCAAAATCTTCTCCTTTTTTTTGTTAATTATCACCAACTTCAAATGCTCCCCTTGTTCTTTTCTGTAAATCATCACTAACCAAACCAAAACATCATAGTGTCAGGGACCTTAGCCTCTCTACATAGAGGATATTTGAATGTGAGATTGCCTAGATCTGGTCTCCCCAGACCTTGCAAAAATGGGAGTAGTAACTGGGTTCGGGGCATTAGGTTTTTGTATTGCATGATGCCACAAGTTGTGAGGTGACTGTCTTTGGACATTGATTATACTATTTATGTAATGTCTGACCATTGCAACCTAGGATCCTGCACTGTAATACTTGCCTCCTCAGCCATGTACCTTGGAACTATATAATTCGCCGACTGTAAGGTACTTTGGGGCTTCGGCTTCAGTTAACCACTCTAATGCTGTTGAAAGATCAAGAGCCCCAACAGTAATAACTAATAAGAAACCCAAATGAGTTTTTCGTTTAAGATGTCCAGGTGTTTGTGATGTTTTCCTCGTACGAAACGAAATACTGTTGGAAAGTTAAGAACGAGTCTCAGGTTATGGAATGTTTGAAAACTGACTTGTGATTCCCAATATTGAGTTTCGCCTTTTTGTGGTCCATGACTTGATTTGGTCCTTTCTGTTTGTAGGTGGGAATTATTACTAGAGGAAATGTCATAAGGGCTGCCCTGCAGATAAAACGTGATGCCGAAAATCAAGCTCATTGAAAGTGTCTAATGGAAAATGGCCAAAGCTGGATGATTAACACCCACAGTTTGTTTGGTTAGATATAATGTAACGTAATTATAATAATATTGTTATTTACATTACAATGTTTGGTTACATTTTGAGTATTTTAGTCAAAATTGTATTGTAACAAACAGATCCTATACGGTCGTCCCGCGGGAGCATGGATCTCTTGTTTACTCCCGCTATATCAAGGTAAGCTATAAGTAGTAGCGCATAGACAGCCCATCATAACTAGAGTGTTGGTAGAGTGGTCTGGCGCCTAATTGTTTGCTGGATGGTTGTGGGCTCGACACTTGGAACTTTAATTTTCCAAGTATAATTTTTGACAACTCCAACATTCATTTTCCATATTTAATTACTTTCTTAATAAATCAATTTTTTTATTCCACTAATTTATTATCACATCATTTATATTTTGCAATCTTTTCAAATTTTAATTGATTAGTTTTGCACAAATTAAAATACTATAAACTACATTTTTTATAAATAGCGTAAAACTAATTTCTTATTGTTGTACTTTTTTCTCTTTCTACTAAAATATGATAAATATGAACATTAAATGTTGTACTACTACACAATAATCATAAATATTAGCTTTAATTAGTATGCATTATTAGTATTCTTTTCAATGTATCCCTTATATATTTGAAATTAATTGTAAATAATTATAACAATAACCTAAAGAATGTGCAAAAGTGTATGTATTAGTGTGTATTGGTTTGTGTTAGTGTGCAAAAGTGTATGTGTTAGTGTGCAAAAAGTGTGTGTGTTAGTATGCAAAGGTATATGTGTTGGTGTGAAAGGTGTATGTGTGTGGTATGTGCTGGTGTGCAAACGTGTGTGTTAGTGTGCAAATGTATGTGTGTTAGTGTGCAAATGTGTATGTGTTAGTGTGCAAAAAGTGTGTGTTAGTATGCAAAGGTACATGTGTTGGTGTGCAAAGGTGTATGTGTGTGGTGTGTGTTGGTGTGCAAACGTGTGTATGTTAGTGTGCAAATGTATGTGTGTTAGTGTGCAAATGTGTATGTGTTAGTTTGTGTTAGTGTGTAAAGGAATGTGTTAGTGTGGAAAGGTATATGTGATGATGTGTGTATTAGAATGCAAACGTGTATGTGTTAGTGTGTAAAGATTTATGTGTTGGTGTGCAAAAATGTATGGGTTAGTGTGCAAAGGTATACAAATGATTAAACCAATTTTTGAATTAAATGTAATATATTAAAATTTTAAAGGAGTAAAAAAAATCTCATTAGACATTCTAAAAGAGCGTGTATGAATGATTAAACCAATTTTTGAATTAAGTGCTATATATTAAAATTTTAAAGGAGTAAAAAAATATTATTGGACATTCTAAAAGAGCATGTACGTATAGCAAATCGAAAAGGCGTGAAGTTAGGCGATTTTCACTTTTGACATTAGACAAGAAAAATAAAATTTAAAAATGGTCAAAAAGCATGAGCAATAAAAGACAATATTTGATTAATATATAAAAAATACATGAAAAACTCATAAAACCTTGAAAATATAAAAGTTTATGTGTTAATGTGCAAAGTTATAGGAATGATAAACAAATTTTTGAATTAAATGCAATATACTAAAATTTGAAAAGAGTAAAAAAACATCTCATTAGACATTCTAAAAGAGCGGGTACATGGCAAATAAAAAAGGCGTGAAGTTGGGCGATTAAAGTTTATGCGTTATTATATTTAGTGCGTGAATATTATAATAAGTGTCTAATAATATAATATTTGGTATGCAAGCTATACTTAGTGTGCAAACATATTACATTTAGTGTGTAATAGTATAGTAATTAGTGTGCACAAAAGTTATGTGTAGTGTGTAACAATACAATATTTAGTGTGCAAAACAAAACATGATATTTAAAAATGGAAAAATTATGGAAAAAGAGAAAGTGAAGAAAAATGGAAAATTATATGAGAAAAAAGAATTAAAGAAAATATATAAACTCGAAAAAATATCATTGAAGCAATATAAAACCCTTTCCTGTTCTTGGAAAAAAAAGGTTTGAAAAATTTTAGAAGGTAAGAAAAAAGTAAATGAAGAAAAAGGGAAATATAAAGAAGAATTTCGTTAAATTATTATAAATATTGATGCCAAGCAACATCAAACCACTAACCTCATAATCATGTTCCAAGTTCCCTACCACCTAGCCGCAAGAAAAACACAAATTTTAGTTTGCAACAAAGAATATTTAGCATGATATTTTAGAGGGAAAAACCAAATTTGCTGACATCATGCCGACGTATAGCGGGATGAGGGAAGAGATTTGTAGTCCCGCGGGACTATGTAAAAATTTTCGTGTAACAAAATAGCTTCTAGTAATGTAATTATGATAATATTCACTTCCCCATATTATATATTGTGATTATTTTATATTGTTTTATTGTTTTAATATCTCAGTATCCATTTTTTTTGTTATCTTTCGTATCCATTTATCTTTCACTCTCTTACACTCACACCCTCATTTTCTCTCTTATACACCCACTTAAATATATTTCTTTCTCTTTCACTCTATCACACATCCATCTCTCCTTGCACACTCGTTTCTCGCACTCATTTTTCTTTTTTTTGCACTCATTTAAATTTCTCTCTCACACACATATCCGTCTCTCTCTCTCTCTCTCTCTCTCTCTCTCTCTCTCTCTCTATTATTAGTAGCCACAAGGCTAAAAGTTCAAAAAGTACAGCAATTGGCATAAAAAAACAGCAGACAATCACCACCAAAATAAAAAAAGGTTACATCCAAACAACTAAATAAAATAGCACAACAAGGACTTTAGCATGCGCCAAGCCAAACAAAACCATTACACCGCAAAAAGAAGCAAGATCAATGGATTTAGTTTCTTGGGTCATCATCAATGACTCGTACACCAATAGCGTTGCCAATAATCGTCTTCCTTCGTTCAATCTCAGTTTCAATGTCATCAAGACAATCATTCTCTGACAAGTTCGCACGTCTATTCATCCTAACCTTCTGACCACCCTTATGTCCACGAGTAACTCTACAAGTTGAATAATCTCTGACAAGCTGCCACTTAGATTTCATCAACATGTTCAAATTTCTCTTACTCCTGCCTTTATCTTTCAAAGCAATAAGGATAGAATGTTCAAGATCTGTAATTAGTCATGCTCAGCCATACCATCAAAGGAATCAAACGGGTTGTTATGAGTGCAATCACTGTTAGAGTCGGCATCTGGAACCCTAGAGGTCGACCGATTGATTTTGGATCCACTCAAGAGAGCATCTTTATAAGATAACCTGCTCGCACGCTTTTTGCTCTCCAAACCAACATTAATAGGGTCTGTAATGATTTTGCTAGAAGTATCCACAGACCCATCACAGTCAGCAGCCTCAAGAGAGTAGGGCACAACCGTGTCTTCTTTCTCAAAAATCCTCAACCCATTGTTAACCACACAAGGGGACGGGGTGTGCAAACCATTCGAATAAGAGCACCACCTATATTCTTGTTAGGGATCCATTTCAGGCTAAATTTTCCATTAGCAGAATGTTTAACAACATGTTTTTTTATTGAATTTGGCCCACGAGACAAAATCCGTTCGGGACGGGGCGGGGATGGGGACAAAATTTTTCCCATCCCCGTTCCCATTTTCCCGGTCGGGGAAAATTCCCCGTCCCCATCCCCAAAAATTTTAAAATTACCAAATAACATTTATTCTAATTCAATATATATATTAATTGCAATGATAAAATAGTAATTTTCGAATTTTAAATCATAAACCCTAACCTAAATTCACTTCCCTCCTCCTCCATAAGTCAGAAAATTAATCTAATTGTATTTTTTTTCCGGATAACACTTTATTGATGTATTATTGTTTGATTTTGATGTATCATTGCTTGAGCAAGTTAAATACGTTGTATTTTGAACAGGTTAAAAATCGGGTCCGATTAAAATTTGGTTTGATTTTGGATAACTTTAAAAAATCCCCGTTGAATCCCCGTTGGAGATTGGAAATCTGCAGGGATGGGGATGAGGATGGGGCAAAAATCATTCCCCGAAACGGGGATGTGGACGAGTTTTGGGAGCGGGGATGGGAACGGGGATATACTCCCCCGTCCTCGATCCGCCCCGTTGCCATCCCTAACTTCCTGCGGTCGACAGTTTTAAGGTTTATTTCAATAATGGCTTTACACCCATCATCTCTATTCGCAAATCTCACGAATCCAAATTTTCTACCATTCTCTCTTTCTCACACCAAATTGCAATCTCTCTCTCTCTCTCATACCCATTTCTATGTCTCTCTCTTGTGCACACTCATTCTTGTGCACACTCATTTAAATCTCTTTCTAGTTATGCACCCATTTACTTTTTTTACAACCTTTTCTTTCTAAGACCAATTATATGACTTTATCCCTTATTTAAAGTTTATTTTTTAAAGCAAATAAGGTTTTCATTCATTTGGGAATTGTTTCAAATATAAAAGGGGCAAACTTTAATTTTAAATGTGATAAACGAAAAACCATAATTAATACTCGAAAATCTGGTCCATGCGAAATTTTAAATGCAATAAGGTTAAGAAAATTGAAGAAACAAATATATAAAGATATAACATAAAATATGTGTAAATATATGTGTGTATGTATGCATGCATGTATGGATATATATTCATGATATTTAAATTACAAATGAAGTACTTATCTCACTTTATTATTTTTAGACATCAATGTAATGTATACATATATTGTTTTTCATAAAATATTTCCTCATAAATGTGTGTGTATCATTATCGACAAAGCGCTCAGATGATGAGCCTGGGAGCACCAAAACGTGGTGTGGCCAATTACATTATTGCCATCAAACGTAATTGTTAATTGCGCGGCTTTGCTTGTGCTCGTAAACCTGAACTTGAATCCTCATAAACCTAAATAAGAATGTTCATAAACCCGCACTTGAATGCTTATAAACCTGAAACCGAATGATCATAAACTTGAACTATAATGCTCATAAACCCAAACTTGAATGCTTATAAACCCGAAGCCGAATGTTCAAAACCTAAACTAAAATGCTCATAAATTTGAACTATAATATTTGTAAATCTAAACTAGAATGCTCGTAAATATGAACTTAAATGCTCATAAAACTATACTTAAATACTTATAAACCTAAACTAAAATATTCATAAATTTGAATTAGAACGGTCATGAATCTTTATAGAGACAGAACAAATATTGAAAAATATGTTATATAAAAAAGGGCACAAACTCAATATTCATGAAAAAACATAATAGATATTAAAAATAATTAATATAAAATACTCAATATGAGAAAAGAATATTAAAAAATGAATATAGTGAAAATTACAAAGAAAATTAAACAAAACAATAAATTAAAAAGTAAATGGGCATTAGAAAACTCCAAATTGGACTTGGTTTAAACATAAAAATAAGTTTGGTGTATTAAAAAAAAAAAAACAAAAAAGAAGAAAGAAAGAACAAAGGAACGCTGGGTGGGGTGACTTGGGAGTCGATTTAGGCCGGGCGCACAAATGCATCCAACTCTGGGGAGCACCTTCGTTTTTGCTGCTCTGTAGGGTTTTGCGAAGGCACTGCGGCCGGCATTTTAGTTCGTTCTGATCAGGCAGTTATCATGTTTGAAGCACATGTAAGTACTCTTGTGTGTGGTTGATTGTTGATTTAGTAGTTGTTGAGTGATGTTAATGATGTCGAACAGTCATTGATCTAGGGTAATAATCCAATCGCAATCTGTATTTCATGTGTTAATAGTGATAGTGTCAACTGTGTTGCTCGAAAATTTGTGCTGAATAGTATTGTGATTTGCTTGCAGGTGCTACATTTGCTCAAAAGATACTTAGGTGAATATGTTCATGGACTTTCATCGGAGGCTCTCAGAGTCAGCGTTTGGAATGGTCAGTAGTTTAATACTCTTCTATATCATATGTTTTCTACTTTTTTTTCTGTCTAAATGGAGTAGTGATAAATGCGTTAGATTTTGTACTTGCACTGGTTGGACGAAGAACGGGAGAAATCTGATACTTGGCAAGCCTCATGGGTTCCTTTATTTTCCCATATACTGTTTTGTTAAAGTACTGTCAAGTAAAATCAATGCGTAAATTCATTTTTCGTTCTGAGTTTGCAATCCTGCGCTTATGCCTAAAGGGAATGAACAGCTAATGAGACAGATTCTTGAAAGATTATTAATGCACATTATGTTCATGTTCTTCCGCAAATACTGTATGTTGTGTAGGTTGTCAACCTTAATTATGTACTAAATTGGTAAGTAATTGACCACCTGAAGCCCCTATTTCATGGTAATATCTTAGGTAAGGTTAGGCAAGGAAGAAGGAAAAAGGGGTGAGGGTGGGGGAATTCCCCGATGCGTCTGGCAGGAGTTGGACATTGGAAGGGGATTCAACTACTGCTGGACCACTCCTATGGCAGTGGGGATTATTAACCTGTCTGGCAATAACAGTCACCTTTTTTTTTTTTGGTATGGAAGATAGAAAGGGGGGGGGGGATGTAATTTTGAACTCTTTATAGGTCACATTTTCTTCCTCCATTCAACATGAAAGGAAATGAAATGAATTGGAGTTGAAATTTAAATAACAAGTCTCACTATTCGGGTTCTAGGGATTGCCGAGGTTAAATAATGTTGTTTTGCTGCCTTTTGCAACAGTTCTCTACTGGCACACGAAAAAGAAAACAAAGATTCTAGTTGGATAATATTGTCTAGCTTCTTGACAATCATGTACTAACTCCATGTGATTCGGTGATTCCTTCTTGGCCTTTATCCAAATAAATCGTTGTTGATAATTGTACTTCTTTCTTGCCTTATAATGTTTTTAGTTGAAGATTCATTTTAACAGGTGAATATTTCCATTTATTTGCATTCTCACCATTAATCAGCAAGGATAGTTGAAGTGAACAAATCCTCAGTGTGTGTGATACAGAACGATCTTACTTGTTTAATGGAAGCTCCCTAAACTTTCCACTGAGTAGTCTTTCTCGAAGGAAAAACTAAGAAGCACTTAGTGATCAATCTACTACCTATGCTTGTGCGGAGAATATCTTCTTTTTGATAGGACAAGTATAGATATATTAATAATAGAAAAGATTGGATGCTTAGTAAGCATCTACAAGGTAATGTACTATAAAAATAAAGGCTATCAACAAAATCTGCTACATCAAAAAGGGAAGAGCTAAACGTCCCATTAACCCAAAAGATGATAAATTTGCCTTTCAAGTGCTGAAGAAGAGTTTCAACTCCCTCAAAAAGCGTTTGGTTCGTTTCTCTCCAAATACGCCCCATATCACATGTGGAATAAATAACCATGCCAAACTTTTTCTTTGTTTTCCTATCAAAGACACCCCCCAAGCAAGAAGATGACTTCTAACTGAATAGGAAACGACCCAAGAAACACGTAAGCATCCCAAGGCTAAATCCCAAAGATATCTAGGAAAGTCACAATGAAACAATAAATGATCTGGTGATTCAAGATCCCTCTTGCACATAAAGCATCGATTAACCAAAATCCACTCCTTTTTTTTTGTAAATTATCACAAGTGAGGATGCTCCCATTCGTCCCTTCCTAAACGAAGAATGCAACTTTTAAAGGGCCATAAACTTCTAAATAGTGGTGGAAAGTAAAGCACCAACCTCCGAAAGAAAGAATGAGGAAGATTGCGCATAAGAAGATTCAAATAATATGAGGTAATCGAAAAGATCCCTTTCTTACTCAAATCCCATCACCATGTCTTGTGAGACTCCTAAAGTGGCCTCATTAAGGATGTTGAAATAAAGTAACCAAAGATACTTCATTAGCAAAACCATCTCGAATAAAAATTGGAGACCAAATACTAGAGCCTGAAAGTTGCTTCTGTAATCGGCAATGTAAATGTTTCTATCCACTGCTAGAACATAAATACTAGGGAATAGATCTGTCAAAGAAGCCTCATTGCTCCAACGATCATGCCAAAATGAAATGGTGGAAACATCACCTACAACAAGGATATATGTGGGGAAAAACACTCCCACTCCTTAGTAATGAACTTCCAAAGAATCTACCTAAAGGGCCACCCGATATTACGGGAGCCCACCCTAAACCTACTTCACCATATTTAATTGTAATCACCCTCTATCATTGGTTGTCCTTTTCATTCGTAAATCTCCATAGCCACTTACCCAAAACAACCATATTGCACAATGTTAAATCCTTCACACCAAAACCCCCTATTAAAAGAGGCTACTCGACAACGTTCCATCTAACCAAGGGATACTTGAAGTCACTCTTAAAAGATCCCCAAAGGAATTTCATTTGAATTCCTTCTAACTTAACCACCATTGCAGAAGGAAAGGGGAAAAGAGATAGGAATTGCTTTAACTCCTCATTTCGAAAGATATTTAGGGTTCCACCATCAAAGATTTTTTCAAACCTCGATAATCGGGTCCCGAATATCTAACTTCTTGAAGCTTGCACCGAGAAAAAGACCAATATATGTAGAAGGGAATGACTGAATACCCAACCCAAAATTCCTGCTAGCAACTGCTTGTTGTCCACTTGACCCATAGGCATGATAAAGCTTATTGCCAAATTATCGTTGAATATGAGACTCGAACCAAGTGTGAACACAACGAAGATTCACCATTTGACATGGACAATGATTGTGTCATCGACAAAAAGAAGATGTGACACTTAAGTTTGACAAGTTCGCCCGCTTCACAGAAAAACCAGATAGGAATCCTCCACTTCAAATTGACTCGATCATCCTCGAAAGCACCTCTATCACGAGTAAGAAGAAGAGGGGTGAATTCACAAGGGGCCAAACACTTAAGTTAGCCAAACATGTTAAGTGTGCGGATAATGTCTTTTTAGCAGTGCTATCACAAAATTCATAAGGGGCTATTACGAAACGCCCTTCTTCATATTGTACCGGATGGAGAAATCTCTACCGTAACCGTTGACTATAACTGGCTTCTGTCATGCAATGGGCAAATGCATGAAATAGCTGTAGCAATTTCTCTCGTTCAAATGATAAAATTTTGTTGTCTAGCACTTGTTAAGCAAGATGAATGTATGTCCAGCCTGTGGAAATGTAGGTCTGATCGCTAATCAGTTATGAAGTGCTAATTTCTTTATGCTTGATTTTTTGAATTCATTTGGTCTATAACGACGAACATCTATGCATGGCAAGTATTATACTTCATTGTTGATATGATGCACCACAGGTGTTATAATGATTATTTATGCATTTTAGGTGATGTTGTCCTCAAAGATTTAAATTTGAAGGCCGAGGCATTAAATTCACTCAAGCTTCCTGTTACTGTGAAAGCTGGTTTCATTGGTACCATAACACTTAAGGTACTCACAAGTTCCACCAAACATTGGGAGTTTTTTCAACATTATTTTGTACAAATGATTTATGTGTGCAGTCTAAATACCTTACTACTGATATTATCTTGGGTTATTGTCCTCCCTAATCATAGTTTTCTTCTGAATAGAAATCTAAGCTTTTTATCTAAAGGAAGCCATCTCACCTTATTGACGTCTGCCTTGTGGAGCTTGCCTTTTTATTTCACGTTTTTCCTAACTATTCCCCCCACCATTGCAAATCGATTAGTGAAGATCATGAGAGACTTTCTTTGGTACGACTCAAATAGAGGTTTCAATTAGGTCAATTTGGATGATATCTGTCGTCCTCAGTTGGATGGGGGTTTGGGCATTAGATCACTGCGTGTGATAATGAAGCTTTAAGACAAAGTTGTTGTGGAGGTTTATGAAAGAGGATGAGGCGTTGTGGAATTCTTCGTGGGCCTCTTTGTTTTGGAACCTCCCTTATTCGTTAATTGGGGGGGGGGGGGGTTCTTGGCTTCAAGTGAGTTGGGTGAAGGATGTGTTGGTGACTTGGAGGAGAAGGATGAATAACAAATAGTTTCAAGGTGTGTGGAATTAGTTCCTTTAGCCATGGGCCACTTGGAAGGAAAGAAACTGAAAGATTTTCCTGGTAAAATCGTTATCAATTATGATTTCAAGCTCTACTGTTTGACAATGTTATGTTGTTGATAGGACTGTTCATCGGTCTAGGATTGGACCGAAGTAGGCCGGACTGGACCGAAGACCAAACAAGGGGAGTGGCCTGGATCGAGGTCCTGGACTGGACCAAACTTATTTTGGTCCTGGACTGGACCAATCGAAAAAAGTTCGGTCCAGGACTGGACCGACCGAATGGACCAAATTATGGTGAAGATATTGCGATTAAATTTTGCCTGACCAGTGAAGCGCTTCTGTGCGTGGTGGCCTGCTGGACGGTGGCCGACTAGGTGTGGACCACGTGGGCCGGCTACGGAGGAGAAAACAACGAATATGGGGAGTGGGGAGTGCCGGTGAAGCGGTTGAGTGCGAAGGGAGGGCAGTGGCTTTGACGGCGCTAGCGGTGGCGCCCAGTGACGGCGGGTGGTGGAGTGGGGACTGGGGAGATGGTTTGAGATTGACAAACTCAGAAACATTAGTGAATAGTGATGAAAAGCTGAAAAGCATAGAAAAATAGTTGGTTTGTAGTTCGGTCCTCGGTTCGGTCCTCGATCCTTTAATTCGGTTCAGTCCCTGGAGCGAAGATCGAAACTTAGTATTCTTTGGACTGAGGACTGGACCGAACTATCTTTGGTCCTTTCGGTCCAATCCTCTGTCCAGCCCTTTATTCAGGTCTGGACTGGATTATGAATAACGCTAGTTGTTGTAGTCGTAATTAAGGATGATAGGAAATTGAGTTTTTTGGATTTATTAGATAATATTATGGAAAATTGGATTATAATAATCCCAACTTTTGCAAATTGGACTGCAATAATCCTTACTATCGATTTGTATTCTGGTGGTCCAAAAGAAAATAAAATTGTATTGTAGTGGGACGCCGCCGAGTTAGAGGGTGGCGACTCGGTGGTTTGTTGACGTGGACCAACGAGAGTGTGTTTGACCAAGAATTCGGACCACCAGAACATAATCAGCTATGAAATGGGACCACCAAAATACAATAAGTATGTCAATGGGACTACTAAAATACAATAGCAATTTAAATGGGACCACTATAATACAACTAAAATAATAATTTGTTGGTCAAACACACTCTCGCCGGTACACGTCAACAAACCACTGAGTCACCACCCTCTAACTCAGCGACGTCCCACTACAATACAATTTTATTTTCTTTTGGACCACCAGAATACAAATCGATAGTAGGGATTATTGCTGTCCAATTTGTAAAAGTTGGGATTATTATAATCCAATTTTCGTAATATTGTTGTTGGATTTTGTACACAATGTTATATTTAGGGTCGTGGATATGAGTGGACGAAATGCGGCCATGACTCCCCTTATCTTTTTGCATGCATGCTATTTTTGTTTGGGAAATTCCATTTGGTAGACTCCAACTTTTACTTATTCCAAGTTGTCAACCAGTTTTAAAACTATTTCAAGTGGTATACTTATTTTGAAAATTATTCCATTTCACGAGCTTCTTGTATCGTTGTTAAAATATTGCTCGCAAACATTTTGGGCATTGTTATACGTCACCCCCTTTTTACTATTGTCGCCCCCCAAATTACATTTTTTCCCCTTGTCATTCTCTCTCCTCTCTCTCATCTTCTCTAATTCTCTCAATCTCAAATAACTCAATAATAATAATAATAATAATAATGATAACAATAATAATAATAACAATAATAATGATAATAATAATAATGATATTAATAATAGTTACAAAATTTTATTTTTAAAAAATTAATCGAAAAAACCTAGAAAAACACGGTTGCCGCGCGAAATTTGCGGCAGCAACCGTGTTTTTCTGGGTTTTTTTGATTAATTTTTTAAAAGTAAAATTTTGTAAATATTATTATTATCACTATTATTGTTGTTATTATTATTGTTATCATTATTATTATCGTTATTAATATTAAATTGCAATGTTATTATCGTTGAATTTACAAAATTTTAATATAAATAACGATAATAATAATGATGATAATAACAATAATAATAATAACAATGATAATGTAATAATAATAATAATAATAATATTTACAAAATTTTATTTTAAAAAAATTAATCGAAAAAACCTAGAAAAACAAGGTTGCCGCGCGAAATTTGCGGTGTTGCCTCACGAAGATCGCGGCTTAGCCGCGGCGGTGCCGCGATTCATGTGCGGCAACACCGCGGTGCTGCCGCAAATTTCGCGCGGCAATCGTGTTTTTCTGGGTTTTTTCGATTAATTTTTTTTAAAATATTATTATTATTATTATCATTATCATTATCATTATCATTATTGTTATTAGAGAGAGAAACTAGAGAGGAGTTAGAGAGTGAAATTGTGAGAGTCAAGGGCGTTATTGGAAATTATTGTGAAAAAGTGGGCGACATTAGTAAAAAGGGGGGCGACGAATAGTAAACGGTAAAATTTTCTCCTCTCTCAATTTCACTTAGCTCTGTCGATCAATCTTACACTCGACTCACTTGGAATAATATATCTAAAGTGTTTGACAACTAGCTAGCAATAGTTTTTAAAGTTCTTGAAAACTTGGAAATTTTTAAAGTTTTCAAAATAAGCCTACCACTTGGAATAATTTTCAAAATAAGTCTACCACTTGGAATAATTTTCAAAATAAGTCTACCACTTGGAATATTTTCTAAAATGGTTGACAATTTGAAATAGGAAAGTTGAAGCTTACCAAATGAAATTTCCTTTTTTTTTTCCGATCACACAATACTATAAAATTGGATAAATTTAAGTTGGTTTTTAAGATTATAGCCTGTCCTAGTTGTTCAAACTATTTCGTGGCCCCCTTCTACGCAAGGGTTGGCTTTGCCCCTTATTCACGGGATTCATTTGGGTACTTGTGTTAAAAATGATGACTCTAATTATGAGAACTTGTAAACACATACTTGGTAGCGGGCGCTCGCACTCAGGCATTCTTTGACAAGATATATCAGGGGATTGGATTAGACAATGGGTTACATCTAAGAATATTGAAAACGTTAGTGCTTTTACTTCTCCCCCCTTTCCTATCACTATTGCCTCATCCCCATTCTTTTTTAAATCTCTTATATAAGTTTCTTTGTCCTTGATTATAGTTGGCCCACAAATAGCGTCATCCCCTACTTTTCTATCTCCTATCTAAGTGTCTCTTAATTATAGTTGGGCCACAAATAGCCTCACCAAGGTATTCCTATAAAAAAAAGCCTCACCAAGGTATTTGTTGGTCTATGCCATGGCTACCCACGGTCTTGGAAGTTTTTCTCTTACACTTGTGATGCTTGATCTAGCAATTACCTCCTCAACCTTTTCTTCTTTGTGCCCCATTTGCTATTGAAAAATAGACAATTATCCCTAAAAGCCTTTAATTTAACTTGGTACTAGTGTTTTACATGGGCAATGCAGAGCTGTCATACTTGCTAAATTATGGAAATTTGGCCTGTTTTTGGGCTAGCATGAAGATGAAGGGCTATTTGCAGGCATCTTTTTGGCATGACAAGCAAGTTTAAGTCATATGAATTGAGGCTGCTGTTTTACCATGACAAGTGTTATCAAATGCTATATTAATGTAAATGGAATGATGTGACCAGTGTTTACTTTTTGACTTGCCATAGTATCAAGTCAATTTACCATATCATTTGATTACCCCAGTGTTCGTCATGATTAATGGCACTCTTGTCTATGAATGTGTATGGCATCAGATACTTCCACTGTGTTTGTTGCTCCTACAAACTGATTCAGAAATCTGTTTGGTTCACTTGGGATTTGAGTAAATCCACCAACAACTCGTCCTAATTTCACTAGAATCTGTACAGGTTCCATGGAAAAGTCTGGGCAAAGAACCTGTGATTGTTCTTATTGATCGTGTTTTCGTCCTTGCTTATCCAGTTCCGGATGGACGCACATTCAAGGTAGGATCTTTGAATATTTGTAAAAGAAGATTGGGCTGTAAGCAGTATATTCCCCTGTCCCAAACATTTGTTGTCGACTTTATCTGATTTTTATTGTTCCAGGAGGAGGATAGAGACAGACTTTTTAAAGACAAACTTCACCAGATTGAGGTACGAGACTGGTGGTACCCTCTTTTGTTATTTCCTTCCCTATGGCTGCCAGAAGTGTTTTAGAGTGTGGATATTCTACGCTTTTTATCTGCTCTGCTTATTTTGGTACAAGCTTACATTTCTTGTGATCAAATACTCAAGTTTGTCTTCTAATCTTGGAGTTTTCCTTCTTTTTCTCCTTTTCTGTCCGTCCCCTGTTTGAAATGGACATCTTTCTCATTGCTATTTAAGTTGTATCGGACTGATTGTCATTAAGCTTTACCTGTAAAGCTGTGCACAAATGCCCTCAAGTGACGACAGCAGCATTCCAGAGAACTTTCAGTAAGGAGCTTATTTGAATACCATTTGGGTTTAACAGATTTTGTTCCCTTTTTTACTCATAAAAAGAAAAGACAGGGGTTTGTTCCTTTTTAGCTGCTTTATTAGTTAAATAGGGTTAAATTTACTTATTGGCTACAGTGGTTGCTTGCTTCGAAAAAACTGTACTAGATTCTTGATGTTGTCAGGGTGCCTTTCATCTGTATAAATTTGATGTAAAACCTTTTGAATGAAAGTTGGTGATGGTGTTGGTGGGAGGCAGGCATCTTCTTTATTTTTGAATACGTTGTCATACATGATGTTTGTTCTGTCTTGTGCAGGAAGCAGAGGCAGCAACCCTTGAAGCAATGTCCAGATCAAAGCTTGGCAATGTACGCAAGTCAAATTTTTATATTTTTTTTTGTAGTCAATCACTTCTATGGATTTGTTTTAGTAGTATTTTGCCCCACGATCTCACTTTCTTGCCTTTTCTAGTTTCACTATGTTTGATGTGTAAATTTGACCAGGAAGTTCGCTAACTTTGAGTATTTGGTGGTGCATTTGAAAGGAAAGGAGTTCACGGATTTTTGAGGGAGATGCTAGAATGCTAATGATTTAAGACCATGTTTTTGAAAACTTTGTGTAGTTGGTGTCATGGTATTCATCATGGTAAAGGGACGGCTACTTTGGATTTTGTGGATTGATTGACTGAGTATGGTAGAGAACTTAAGCGGTCGGGGCTTTTTGTTTTTCTGTTTAAGCCTCCTTTTGTATATGGGTGACATCCTTTTGCTGTCCTTTAGTACATAATTTTGATTGTTGCATTATAAAGAAGGGAACAGGTGAGGAGGTTCTTCAACAAGTTAGAAAGGTTTTGGTATTCTAGAGAAATTATATGTGCTTTATAAGCCATGATCACGTTTTCCAAAGAGAGCCATTTTTAGCATACCTCCAGTGCCACTTGTTGCTGAGAGCCTCATTCATTCACCCACTTCCAGCGACTTGATAAGATTCTGTTTGTGGAGCAATCATCTTTTTATTTGCATCTTTAATTTCAGCAGTTATGATGAGTTGTATTATTCTTCTTGTGCTGAGTTCACATCGAAGGTGAATCGAGATTGAGCGCAGCATCATGTTTTCTCTACATGTCTAAATGTGACAAATTCCTTGAACTAATCTTGTATGGAAGTGGATATATGAAATGGAGGATTTTGAAAAATTTGAGCTTTGGTTTAAGTGCCTTGTCTTTCACATAATCAAATAAATACATTAATGACTAGAAATCATGGCCCTTGTTTAAGTTATTCACATTGTCTTGCAGAATACTGCTGGAAATTCATGGCTTGGCTCTCTGATTGGAACAATAATTGGGAATCTTAAAATCTCCATTAGCAATGTTCATATCAGATATGAGGACTCTGTCAGGTGGGTCATATCTACGACTTGCATTGGCAGTATGCTATATGATATTTTCTGTATTATGCTATTATGATTACAAATGCAACTTTTTCAGAGGTTTATTTCATTTTTTTTAAAAATTCATATCTCTCCCCCATTGTCATTTTGAGGGCAAAAGGCCATCCTTCCCCCCCCCCCCCCCCTGATTTTTAAGCTCCTATTTGAAGTTGTTGTGTAGTTGGAGCCACGTGCTCAAATGTGGTAGAAAGTTGTTTGTAAGTTTTCTAGATATCAGGCTTGACAGTTTGAAGGCATGATTTTAGTGCTTCGCGCTTCTTTCGTGCAGGTGTCCTGCTAATATACTTTTTTTTTTCCCAATTACTTATAAAAGAACTAACTCATGTCCGTCTCATTTTATATGCAGCAATTTTGGGCATCCTTTTGCTTGTGGTGTTACCTTGGCAAAGCTAGCTGCTGTTACGATGGATGAACAAGGGAATGAGACATTTGATACAAGTGGTGCTTTGGATAAATTGCGTAAGGTGAAAACTTGCTGGCATCATTACTCTGGGTCTATTATTTCTTTACTCTGCCACAGCATAATTTCATTTCTCATTTGGTTATTTCCCTTCAGTCTTTTGTTTCTCATGTGGTTGTACTGGAATTCAAATTGCACTGCCCTATCCCTTGGCATCATCTATATAGCCTAGGGAAGGCTAAATACGTAGCATTATAATGACACTGAAAAAGCATGAGCTTGTTTCTTCTAAGTTAGCCAGGTGTTTCTTTCGTTGGGGATAGAGAACGGGGATATAGTGATAGAGAACGGGCTCCGATATCAAGTTGATAGAGAACTGCAAATAAATAAAGATTAAAGATAAGAATTCAACATTCCCCTGTTGGATTCAAGAGAAGAATTCAGCATCCCCGTGCTGGATTCAGGAAAGGATTAGCATCCCTGTGCTTGAATTGTAATAACCGTATTCAATATTCAATGTAGTCTCATTCATAAAGGCTAGCAAACTATTTATAGGTAAGCAACCTGCCTAATACGAAACCTAATAGGAATACAAACTAGAGTAATATTCCTAAACAACTTAGGAAAGTATAATATTCCTAGTATGAATAGGAAACTCAAACATATAAAATATCTAATTATTATTCCTAAACTTCTTCGTAAGATAAGTTTTCAGTCCCCCATCACATAGAGAGGAAGAGGGGGGGGGGGGGGGTTGTGTTTAAGTCTTGGACTATGAGGAAGCACTTTAAAGATATGTGGCTGAAGGCTTCCCCCTTTTTTTTATAATAAAAAATCTATTTGTGGGATGGTGTCTGGTAAGATCTTTTGCTCCTCTTCTTTATATGATTCTCTGCACTGTTTCTCTTTTTGATGTTGATAATCTCTTTCTAGGATTTTACTCTGTGTTCTACTTTTGGGCCCTTTTTTCCCCTTTTGTTTTATGGGTTTTACTATGCTTTGGTGAGAAAGCCTGTTCTTGTTAAAGTTTTTGCATTTGATGCTGTCATATTAAGTACAGCCTGTACAGGTGCTCTCTGTGTTTGTCACTTGACTCTTGTGCCTTATTTAGGCTGGTTGTTTGTGCTTAGTAAATGATGTATATGAGAATAGTGGCTTATGTGATATAGTTGTGTTTTTGATAAGTGGCCTATTATTGATATAGTTGGGGTGACTTGAAGTGCTGTTTGGAGTTTAGATAGAAAATAAATAGTGAGAGTTGACACGGGGACTGTAGAGTGCTTCTTTTTACAAACAGATCCGATTCATCTTAACATTGTGAAATGTGAATCATATACGAAGATCACATTATTGGATTTTATGGATAAGGTTATTGTAGAGAGCCTAGTGGTTGGGACTTCTGTTTTTTTTTGGATCTAGCCTCCATGGGTGACATCCCCTTGGTGTCCTTCGATAAATCTTTTGATTATCCTCCAAAAAAAACGTTGTGAATCATTGGATGGGAAGTGTATTCTGTCTTTTCTCAGATTTACCTTTTCTTATGTGGATTGGAAGTAGGCTCCAGTTATTATTGTTATTGTTATTGTTATTGTTTTTTAAGTCCCATGGTTTCATCCATCTGGATGTACACATATTTTAGGCCTTTCGCTTTGCTTTTGTTTGTTATAATTGTGTTGAGTCTTTTGTTTTTGGATATTGTTATAAGCCGAATCATAGTATAAGTTCAATCTTGACTCTCTATCTGCTTTTGGAAGATACTGCCATCTAATTGGCTGAGAACGTTCCTTTTCTTTTGTTACAGTTTGTGCAGCTAGAAAGACTTGCTATATATCATGATTCTGACAAACCTCCTTGGAAGGTTGATAAGAGTTGGCAGAATCTCACTCCTAGTGAGTGGATTGAGGTTTGTGGTTACCAATTAATTGACGCAACATTGTGCTGATTGACTTATAAATACAATATAGCTTAGAAGTGAATGTACATGTCCTCTCACTGGTCTCCGTCCTTGAATATTGGTTGTTTCTAGATTTTTGAGGAGGGCATCAATGAGCCAACAGTTGACCGTGGATCTGTCTCCACATGGGCTTTAAATCGCATGTATTTAGTCTCACCTATCAACGGAGTATTGAGGTACAACCGGCTTGGGAGTCAAGAGAGAATCAATTCAGAGATTCCTTTTGAAAAGGCTTCACTTGTGCTGAATGATGTTTCTTTAACCGTTACTGAGGTATGCATTCATATGTATGCATCTTATGCATTTTCAATGATCATGATGCATATAAGTTTAGGTGTTGATGATTGAAACTTGGTAAAATAAACATGCAATTGTATCGGACTTTTGGCGATCTAGAAAATTCGTTGTTGCAGCAGTCTTGATAATGCTGTAAGGTGACTTCTTAGGGATATACCCGTGGACAGTAGTGTCTTAGACTAATTCTCTACACCCCAATAAAAAGTTTCTCTGACTGGTACATGGAATCTAAAGTCATAGCTCGTAATAGGTGCTCAATTTTTTATTATTTCATATTTATTCTTTTGCAATGGGTACCTTGAGTCTTTTAGCCAATTCTTGCTACCTAGGCTATGGTTATTTATTGGGGATGCTATGGTGGAGGGGTTTCACAAGAGATTTGCCGGATGGAAATCTAAGCTTTTGTCTTGAGGGATTTATCTCACTTTATTAAAAGGTACTTGGTGGAGCCTGCCCATCTATTGCATGTCTCTAATCGCTTTTCCTGCTACCGTTGGTGCTCGCTTAGAGAAGATCATGAGAGACTTCCTTTGAAACAACAATTATAGAGATTGTCTTCAATGGGTCAAATGTGATGGGATTTATCGTTCTAAGAATGAGGGAGGCCTTGGTATCACATCTCTCCATGTGACAAATGAGGCTTTAAGAACTTGGGAAAAGTGAGTCTGTATTCTTTTGTTGGATGCCAATGTGTGCTTTTGTCATTGTATCCATAGGATTAGTGGATCTCCCCCAATGAAAATGAACGGAACTTGGAGTTTGTGCATAGGCCAATGTGCTTCCGTCAAATTGTCTATGGACTTGGGATGTTTAAAGAAGACACTTCTTTCCTTCTTACAGATCCAGGAATCCAGTGTATCTTTTGATATGATTTATTTTCCGTTAAAATTATACATTCCTAGTTTTCAATATCTATTCACATCATCACATGTGAGGGTTCCTGTGGAGGGGAAGTAAATGGAAGAGTCATAGTTAGATATTTTGTGTTTTCATAAGGGATAAGTAGAGTAAGACTTAGGTTTTTAATTTATTTTAAACTTTTGAAACTCATAGAAAGAGATACTGATGCTTTTTATAATTTGGTGGTGCACTTGGAAGGAGAGGAACTCCCAACTTTTTGTAGTCAAGACTAGGTCCTTTGAAGGTTTCATCCTTTGTTTTCAGAGGTACTCTGGAGGCACTGTGCAGTCTGTGTCAAGGTCATGATTATGGTACATAGATGATGATATAGAACTTGCTCTAATACCAAGTTGATTGAGAACTGGAAAATAAGTAAAAGCTAAAGATATGAATTCAACATCCCCATGTTGGATTCAAGAGAAGAATTCAGCATCCCCGTGCATCCTCATGCATAATCAATAAGAATTCTAATCTTCAATTTTCAATAATCAATGTAGTGTGTTTCATAAAGGCTAGCAAAGCCCTTATTTATAGGTAAACAATCTTCCTAATACTAAACCTAACAGAAATAGAAAACTAGAATAATATTCTTAATCAAACTAGGAAACTATAATATTCCTAACAAGAATAGGAAACTAAAACATGTAAAATATCTTATTATTATTATTATTATTATTATTATTATTATTATTATTATTGTTATTATTCCTAAATGTATTAGTATGTATTTCCATCAGATTTATTTATTTATTTTTTTTGGATTTTGTTGATATGATTCTTGTAGAGAATGCAAGGGCTTGAGGTTTTATGCTTTCCTTCTCTTGTACATGGGTGACATCCCTTGTTGTCTATTAATTCATATTTTTGATTTCTTATAAAAAAAAGGAGATATTGTGTTTTTGTGTTTTAGAAAAGCAGAACCTTTGTTCTTCTTTGTTGGAGATTGCCAAGTTGATTGAGAGTTTTACTATGGGTTGTAAAGTAGTGTTTTGTGTGCTTCTTTGCCATACTTTCAGTTTCTTTAATTGTTTGCCATTTTGTTGCCACAGAAACGTATGTTTATTTCTTGCTTGTGTGCTTTATTTTATGTTTATTACTTCTACAGGCACAATATTATGATTGGATAAAACTGTTCGAGGTTGTTTCAAGATACAGAATGCATGTTGAGGTTTTACATATGAGGCCTGTCATACCAATATCTGATGGACCTCTTTTGTGGTGGCATTATGCGGTCCAGGCTACTTTGCAGCAGAGAAAAGTGTGGTAATGTTGATTTACTTTTCTAGTTCTAACCATGTATTTTCTTTTAATGACTGGCGACATTAACAGGACAGTTTGAACTATGCATTTGTCGGGTCATTTCTCTTTTGAAGGTGACAAGGAGAGAAAAAGGCGGGGGGGGGGGGTTATATTTCCCTTGTTAATCATGAGCTTAAGTTGTTTACTGGTTGTTGACACCTTCAGCTCTCGATTTTCATGGGACCGGATTAAGCATCTTTGCCAGCTGCGACGTCGTTATATTCAAGTGTACGCTAATCTGTTGCAATGCTTGCCCAATGTTGATAATCAAGAACTACGACAGATTGAGAAGGATCTTGACCCGAAAGTTATTCTTTTGTGGAGGTACTGTTATATTAATTTCTTTTTTTTTCTTTTTTTTTGTATTTGAAATTTGCAAGCATGCTTTTCTAACCCCAAATTTCTGAGATGTTAGCATGCTATCATTGTGTTCAATGAATGGTGTCGTATTTTCTCGTGATGAGTGGCAAGTCTTGACCTTTTTTTAGAGGGGCAAGCGATTTTTTTATTTTTTATTTTTTTCAAATGCTGATGACTGATGTCCTCTTGTTAATTCTTCTTAATAGTTTTTCAGCCAAACATTAACAATACCTTGTTTTGAAACGTCACCTTACTGGGTTATGTGGAAAGCCTTACCTTTAGTGAGTGTAGAGATTGTTTCCTCGAGATCCACCACTACAAGAAGGAAAAAGTTTATGGGAAACTGTGTGGCAGTTTTGAAACTATTGGACTAGAGAAAAAAAAGTATGGCTAGGGGCAAATAACACAAAATAAATTGTAGACACTAGCAGGATGACAAAAATAATAAACCAGTGTAGATCAATGAAATTGGTGCTATAAGGAGAAGTGACTCACATAGACTAGTTGTTTTAATGCCACAACAACTGAGAAAAGGAATCCAAGTACAAGGACTTAAGTTAATACAAAATTGTTAAATGAAGTTTTGCTCTGGATTGCTTTGGCCAAAAGTTGATAAAAGAGTTCTCTCTTTGTTTCTTTCTTTTAATTTTAACTCTTCTGGTAGCTGCCCTTTCCGAATCATAGTGTTTTGTTTGATTCCCAACAATGTGAGTCAGAACTATTATGATTAATACGATGTTTCCTAATTCTCAATTATGATGCTGAATGGTTCTTTCTTAAATTTACTCGCTTTGATGGAGAGTGGCTGGTTTTTGGTCCATCTATTATTTTTCTTCAGGTGTCATAATGACTATGTATCCCATTCAGGTTACTCGCCCATGCCAAAGTTGAATCAGCAAAGTCAAAAGAAGCTGCTGAACAGAAGAAAAACCTAAAGAAAAGCTGGTTTTCTTTTTACTGGTTTGTATGAGCATCTCTTCCCCTTTTTCCCTTGAAGTGATCTTTTGCGAAATATTAGTTCCATTTTCAGTTTTGTATTGTCTCTTTGACAAGGATCCTGAGTTGTTGAGTTCCTTGGTATGGATTAATTGTTCAAGTTATTAGCTGTTAACGCTTCATCCGCCAGTTCAATTTGTTTATGCTTTGGATGTAATCTTTTCGACCTGTGCCATTTCAGGCGTTCCGACCCTGAAGATGCATCGGTTGTTGATGGTTCTGGTTTGCCTGAGTTGACAGAAGAGAAGTTGACGAAAGAGGAGTGGCAGGCAATCAATAATCTTCTGAGTTATCAGCCTGATGGGGAACTAGCCCTGTATTCAGGGAAGGAGGAGCAGACCATGACACAGCTCCAGATAGATGTATCAATTAATCAGGCTGCTGCTAAAATCATCAGTATTCATGGTACTGAGGTCATATGTGGTAGATTTGAGCAACTAAATGTTTCCACCAAGTTTAAACATAGGAGCACGTATTGTGATGTAACATTGAGGTTCTATGGTCTTTACGCTCCTGAAGGCTGCCTTGCACAGGTTTTTTTTTCTTGTTTCTGATATTTGTATAATGCTTCTTGCATTGTAATTCTCAGTAGAAGTTAAATACTCCCTCTGTTCTTTTTTATCTGTCATTTACGGTTTTCAGTGCCAATTTTTAATCAATAATTTCTAATATAAAACTTTTATAGAAAAATATTATATTATACTTTTTTAATAGTATTTTTTTTACTTAATCTCTAATATCAATTTTTGTGTGATGAATCATTATACACATTAAGATATTGATGGTCAGAGTTTTTTACAATTTAACAAACAACAAGAAAAAAAGTACATAATATGGCATGGTTTTCATGGTGGTGCTTAAGGGGGATAAAAACTTTAATATCTTGGATTTTGTTGGTCATATTATTGATGTGAGCTTGAGGGCACACGTGTTTTTGTACTTGCCCATTTTGTAAATGTGCAATGTCCCCTTGGTGTTCTTGGTATATATCTTTTGTTTCTTATAAAAGGTAGCAATATGTTATGGTTTTCGTGGGCCTTTTGGAATCAGTTTCTGCGTAAGCAGATGGTTTCTAATATAAGGCTGCCTACATCAGGATCTCCCAAGGCCTTGGGAAAGTGGGAGCCACACTGAGAGTAGTTGTACATAATATGTTGTGGTGGAAACATTATTCTTCAGGCCTTTCATATGAATAGGAAGTATCATTTTCTGTACAAATGAAAACTGGAAGTTCAGTATGTTCTTCGCATGATGTCCTGTGACTTTATGTTTTGCTATGTTACTTGCAGAGTGTTTGCAGTGAGCAAAAAGAGAATGCCTTGGCAGCAAGTTTTGTGCTGTCACCCATTGGCGAAAAGCTAGACTGGCGACTTTCAGCTACTATGTGTCCCTGCCACGTCACGGTAAATTCAAATGCAGGTTTTGGATATGGTGTAGTTTGAGATTGTGCATTGTTTACATTTATAAAATCATCTTCTGCTGTTATATGCCATGTGCATTAAGTTTTTATTTATTAATTCATTTTTTTTATTTTTTAAAATAACTCCCTGCTGGTTTAATGTTTGATTGGAAAAAAAAATATTAATAAAAGGATCCAAAGATCAGATGCTCAGCTAGCATCCTACAGAAATTATCTACTTCGAAAATACAAACTATCTACAAAATCTATCACTTCGAAAGAGGAGGTGGTGAAATTTCCATTAGCACAAAAGAAGAGAGACTGGATGAAATTGTATTTCAAGCGCTAAAGAAGAGTTTCGACTCCCTCAGAAACCCTTCGGTTCATATCTCTCCAAATCCTTCGAAAAATCACAAGTGGTACACCTGTACAAGCAAGGCCTTTTTCGTTTTTGGTTCCTCTCACAGAAACTCTCCCTAACAAGAAGATGGCTCCTAATTGAACATGAAGCAACTTTAGAAACACTTAGTTAACCTAATGCTTAATCCCAAATAGACCTAACAAAGTCACCAGTGGAGCAATAAATGGTCCAACAATTCTAGACCCTCCTTGCACATACAATATCTTTTAACCATATCTTCTACCTTTTATTATAAATTCACATGTCAAATTATTTTTGCATGTCGCTTTCCAACCAAAAAATGCAACCTACAAAGGGGCAATTTTCCAAATAATAACGGATTGCAAAACACCCTTCAAAAGATGCAATGATGAAGATTGGATATTTTAGAAATTTTAAATAAAAAGAGCTAACTGTGGAAATCCGTTTCTCATTCATACCCCACCTCACCTTGTTCAGTGAAGAATCCCCTAAAATGGCCTGCAAAACTTACCAAAGAGGCATCATCAGCTAATGCATCCCATATAAAAAGAAGAGACCAAACATCTAAGCCTGAAAGTTGCTCCTAATAATTGGCAGCACAAGCATTTCTATCCTTTGCAAAAATTTTAAAAGTTGAAACATATGTTTCAACGGAACCTCATTGCAATATCGGTCATGCCAAAAGGAAACGGAACCATCACTGTCAGAACATAAAAAACATTTCTCAAGAAATGCTCCCATCCCATGGGTATAAATCTTCAAAAGCTACACACATAAAAGCCGTTCGGCACAAAGGTCACCCATCCAAAAGCAACTTCATGAGCAAAAAGCGGAGATTAAAGAAGGCCAAGGCTCAAAGTGCTCACGGGCTCCGAGGTGAAGTCGTGCGCCTTTTGGACACAAGGTGCACTAGAGAAGAGTAGAATTTGAGAGTGTTGTTGGAGGCCTTTTTGGGGTGGGGGATCGAATTAGAATGAAATAAACCGAAAATTCCCACAAGTGGGGCTTTTGGATTAGCTGTCCCTAACCTATGTGAGGCGCCAAGGTCTGAGCCCCTATCCTCCATGCGCCTAGGCGCGCCTCAGTTCTGCCTTTTTGTTTTTTGATCATAGTTCTGCCTTTTTTAAACCCAGGTAAAAAAGACTGCCAAATTCGTGTGTTTCACAGAAAAACCAGAGCAGCCCCAGCAACCCCGACACTCAAAGCTGACTCGAGCATCTTCGAAAACACCTCTATCATCAACAAGAAAAGGAGGGGAGGTTACCGAAGATCGACCTGAACCCAACTGGAAACATTCGGAAAGCTACGAATTATTATATAAAAAATACTCCCTCCATTATTTTATCTATTGTTTGAGAGCTTTGCATTAAAACCAATGTTCCCAAAAAATACATGGGGTAGTAAATAGGAAATTTTTTTAAAACATATTAAATTGTAATCAACTTTTGGTATTTTATTCAATGAATGTTATGGGTAAAATAAGAAAAAGTTAATTAATGTCATTGGGATTGTAAAATGATAGATAATATGAAATGAGAAAAGTTGGTTGAAAAGTCGGACACAAAAAAACGGAGGGAGTACATATTAATTGTTAGAATGGTTATATATGTTAATTGTGAAAACGGTTGTTGAGATTCTTCTATGATCTGATTTTGGTCCCTTCAAGTTCTCCCCTGTTTTAGATTCTGTATTTTAGCCTGTTTCCTTCGGCCTTCTCTAGTGCCCTAGTTGTTAACTTGTTATAAGTTGACCAGACTAGCTTAACTATCGCATAACTATTCTAAGGTAGCCAATGGAAAGTGGGGGACTGTTGTAGTTGTGATATCTTGTTAGTGTTGTCATTGATTCCTTTGTGAATGTGGCTAAGTTTGAGTGATAAAGTGGATTTGAAAAGATGTTTGAGTGGATGCCATGATGTCATGTTTTCTTTTAATCAATATTGTGTGACCTTTTTTTGAACATCAAACTTAAGGTAAAGTGGTATACCAATTACTTGGGGCATGGCATTGCCATTTTTCTATTCGCTGATGCTTGCTTGTTCTTTGATGCTAATACTGTTCATGTGCTTTTATAGTCGGGAAGGTGTTTGCTATCTGTTTTTATCAATTCTATCATTTCTTGTTCTAGACCATCTTCTGTTGCTCTTCTGCCGCAATTGTTCTGATCCAATCCTCTTGAACTTCTACAATGAAGGTTCTAATGGAAAGTTACCACGGTTTCATGGAGTTTGTTAAGAGAAGTAATGCAATAAGTCCTACTGTTGCTATGGAAACTGCCACTGCATTACAGGTAAGATAGGAAACCTTGACGACAAACACATGTGTGCACACACACAAAGTGGAAATTTGGAAAAAAGCAATACGGACTTATCATATTTTCTGATTCACAACTCTTTTGACAGATGAAGTTTGAAGAGGTGACACGAAAAGCTCATGAACAATTTCAAATGGTTTTGGAGGAACAGAACAGGTTGATGTTTAAAAAATGCAGTTCTTCTGTTATTGCCTGTGTTTCTCAGCTATCAAAACACGAAGGAACAATTACCATCGGTATCTGTTGGCAGTTGTGTCTCTGTGCCTGAAATTCCATTCACGCTGTGTACAATTTGGAAAATTCAGTGGAAATAAGAAAATCTAAATTTTTTCTAAATTAAGGTATTAAATCTTGTTATTTGTAGCTTATTGATGCCTGACTAAATGACTCATCACATGATATGTTGGATGGGATGATAGTGGGATCTGTAGTATAAAAGGGGGACTTCATCGTAGGTAAATCTTATTGTTTCTAGCTACGCCGTTTATTTCTCAATCATTGTTGACTTTTTTCGAAGGAGGATTCCCTTGGTTACTTGTTTTGGAAATCTTTAGCCTCTTAAAGATTAAAAGGTTTCTCTTTTTATAGAACTATCTCAACCAAAAGCTAAGGGCCAATGCTGGTTTTATATTGTAACACGCCCCCTCACATGAATGTTCTTTACGCTTGTATAGTAGATGCTGAAAAACCCCTTTTGTCTGATGCAAATGAACTTGGGGGCTGGCAGGCCACTGAGACGACCTCTTGCTTCATTTGGCTTTGGTACCACGTGGAACCATCTCAACTAAATTGCTTAAGCTGATGGTTGAAGACCTAATTATGCTTTTATATCCTAACATTTTTGTTCAGGGAGTTTGCATGGGTTATTGGCTTTATACATGAATGGAATGATCTTGTAGAGTAGTGCTTTGTGTGCAAAGGGGATGTGGAAGTGAAGGATCATGTGGAACTTTATGCCTGTTAGCTAGGGCACTTTGGGGGGCTTGCTGTTAGTTGCTTGGGTATTTATTATTCACAGGGTTGCTTCTAATCTATAAAGAACCCCCCTTTGGGTTTAGGAGGGTTTTCTTGGTTGGAAAGTGAAAAGGCCAGGGTAGTATGGGAATTGTGAGTTTTGGTGCAGTGGAAACTTTTAATCGTTGGCTATTTACGTTTATATTTTAGACACATATATAAACATGACTACAACCCAATAAAAAACTATCTTTGCCTATTTATATTTTAGATAATATTTGGCGAAGTGGTAACTTTTAATCGTTGTCTATATATCTTGTTTTTAATCTTTGCCTATTTATGTTTTTATGTTTTAGACATATATAGTCTGCTGTAGGATGCTGAATTTTCATTTTCCCCATTTGTAACTATGTTTATGCTTTAGAATTAGAAATATGAAATCTTAGGAAATTAAAGTATGGAGTTGTAAGTTTATGATGATTTTCTAATGGGAACTGCAACTTATTGTACTCGTAGACTATGTGATGCATAATAATTGAATTTTGAAGCATTCTCTCGGGGACAACTTCAATTTAGGGATCTGCTCCCCTTGGTCTTCTTTTAATCTGTTTTTGATTACTATTATTTTTAAAGAATTTGCTAGTGATCATTTATCTGACAATTGGTGGTGTTATTTTGAATTGTGTTTTGTCATACCCACTGCTGATACCTATGTTGATATTGTTAGTCGAATTCTCTGGTCATGGTACCTGCCTCATGGCACTTTTTGTTTTTCTTGATGGGGGTTATTTGGGTGCAACCTCAGGGGTTGAAAGTTGTTATAGTGGCTTGTAGAAGCCGCTTGGGGAAGAGATAACCGCTGTGTGTGTGGGAATCGATGCCTTTACTAATCTGGTGGTGCACCTGAAAGGAGAGAGATTCCCGTATGTTGGAGGCTACTATTCAAAATTTCACATTTTTTTCTTTTGATAACTTTGGCTAGTTGGAGGCTTAGAGGAGAAGGATGAAGAAAGGCTGGGTTCGTGGTGTGTGGAATTTGGTTCCTTTAGCTATTAGGTGGGCCACTTGGATGGAAAGAAATTGACGGATTTTTTTAGGACAATATTTTGCCCCTTGATGATTTCAAGCTCTACTTTAAGGGTGGAAATTGATTTTTTTCAATTTATTGATAATATTATTGATGAGAGCTTACGGGCATGAGTGTTTTTGTACTTGTCGCTTTGCCTAAGAGTCATCTCCTCATGTCCTTTTAATATATCTTGATTACTTATCCAAAAAAGGAAGGGAAATGGATTTGTAAACTTTATACTTGATCCTTCTGCCAAAATAACTTTCCCACTTCTATGAGTGGATGCATTATGTCCAATCTCTCTTTGTAAATTATCGCAAGTTAAAATCTTACCGAATGAAGTTTCCCACACAAAAAAGCTACTTTGAAATGGTTGGAGACTTTTTGATTATAAACAAAGGAAACCCAAAACCTGGAAAGGGAAACGTGAATAACTACGTGGGGAAAAAGGGTGGATGAAGTAGGATTCCAATGTACTTTCTTTTGATGATAATTCCACTTATCTCTTAGTGATTTAGGTATTGGAGACCTGGTCATGTTTAATAACACTTCTTGGTAAATGGTTGTGGAGGTCTCTGAATGAGAAGGATAAGCTTTGAAGGATTGTGTTCCAGGAAAAGTATGGGGAAGAGGGTTTGAATCGGATCCCAAGCAAGTATCACAGTGCTTATGGTGTTGCTCTTTGTAAGTCTATTACCAAGGGTGTGTTGTTTCTTGTCTCATGTTGCTTTCGAAGTTCGGGGGTTCTTTTTGATCTAGTTTTGGCACATTGGGCGGTTTCTTGGTGTTTGGTTGACGGAGCGTTTCCTCCTGTTCACTTTAGCAGCTAACAGGGGCTGCTCATGATGCTGACTATTTAGAAAATAACACTTCTTCGGGATTATGATCCTCTCTCTTAGTTTGCCAAGTGTTCCCCAATGAGTGACATTTTCACCCAGTTCTTTAGTGGGCCTGATAGGGCTTATGTGAAGGGGTCCTTTCTTGACATAGTTGGAAGGAGTAGTTGCCTCAGGAAAGTTGGTGTATTATCCTCTTTGCTAAGCAGTGGTTGCACTGTGTCAGGTTCATTCGTTTTGGCTGGGTTTCACTGGTGAAATGAAATTGAATATTCCATAGAACATATATATTATTTTGATAAGTAATCAAATGATTCCGTAGAACACATTACCTCATTACAATTTATTTGGAACCTTTTTCTTACATATATACTTTGTAATGTTAATCTCCTAACAGAATACATAATGGATGTCTTTTGGCAGATTTGCTTTGGATGTTGACTTTGATGCTCCGAAAGTTAGAGTGCCTCTTTCTACTTGTGGTTCTGCCAAATGTGATAGTCAATTTCTTCTTGATTTTGGTCATTTCACCTTGAGGACTAAGGTAAGTTGATTTAGTTATTCGTTGGCATAATTTCTTTTGACGATAATGTTCTTTGTTTTTTTGAAAACTGATTCAAATGAGACGATGGTGTAATGTTTTCCATTTCACAACTTTCACTGGCTTCTTGCTTGCAACTTGGTGAAAGCCATGTAGCCAAGTATGTTCTGGAATTTTAGGCTTGTTCATATAGTCACTCTATTGACGATTTTTGGGAGCTGGGATTATGTCCATGGAACTATTAATAATGATTTCTGTGTGGCTGGATTTGTTGGCCACTGTAGGATAGGGATCTAGAGCCCTCTGGCATTAGAGGGAGAAAGAAGTGCAGATCCTAAATATCGTTTTGATTGTAGCATGAAAAATGCTTAGTAAAATCGCCCCCTTAGAGGCTAGCATAGTGTTAGGGTGCTTGGTTTCCAAAAGAAAGACCAAGGTTCGACTCTCCCTGTTTTGTATGCTTTGGTAAATTTACAATTCCAAAAGGGGGAAAAAAAAGCTTACTATTGGTATGCATTTCAGCATTTGTACTAAGCATAGAGGAATTGTGTAGTCTCTACTTGGCATAGAGGAATTGTGTATGTTGAATGAAATGGAAATGTTGGCGGCAAAAGTTGGAATGTCTACTGTTTGTTTTATCCCGAAGGACTAATTGGGTATGTTAGATCATTGGGTTGTGGTTGTGGGTGGACTGAAGGAGTCCTTTTTAATTAATAATCTATATGTTAATGAGTTATCTCGTTGGGAGTTATTGTGTTTACACTTCCTGTAAATTACGTGCTTGAATTGTCGAGTTGCTGGAAGCTCTATGAACTCTCACTGTATGTCCGGGTGAAAAACCTGGATACTGGTAGTGAATTTATATTCTGGGAATGAATAATTTAGTCAATTCATAGCAGTGCAACATGAATCTGTGTTGCTATGTGTTATTGAGGGGGTATTTTTTCTAAAATCAGAGCACTTAGTCTTCCACACATGACATGTCATAGAAATTCACTTGTGGCATACAGCTTGTCGACCCTCTTGGTAGAAAGTTCGCACTTGGACTACTTTTTGCTCAAACACCTGTCAATAAACGTCAGTGTTCCTATAAAGTGCTTGCCTCACTATGAGTCGCCTACAATATGATCTCAACTCAGTCTGCATTTAATAACAAAATATGTTGGAAAAAAGGGCAGGAATTGATGAACTATTTGTTGCAGGAAGGTGAAGATGATGAACATGATCAGTCACTCTATTCTCGCTTCTATATCTCTGGGAGAGATATTGCAGCTTTTTTTTTGGACTGTGGATCTGAATATGCAGATTATTCATTGGTTGCTTCACCTAGACATCATTCTTCAAGTGCTCCAACAGATTGTGTTGATGATTTTTGTTCTTTGGTTGATAGATGCCGCATGGCTGTGATTGTGGATCAGGTACTTCTTTATACTTGAATTTGTCTGCATCTGGGAAATTCTGGTGTTAGACACACTGGACATTTGAATTTTGGGTGAGTTTTTGATATTATGCTTCTCTTGGTTTTTTCTTATGGGATTTCTCTGTTCTGTGCTATTAAAGATAAAGGTTCCTCATCCAAATTTCCCATCTACACGTGTTTCCGTCCAAGTGCCAAATCTGGGAATTCACATCTCTCCATCCAGATACTGTAGACTCATGGAATTACTAAACATATTTTATGATACACTGCAAACTAGCGTGCAACCTACGGACAACTTCAGACCTGAACTTGCAGCTTGGAGTTCTGCATATATGACAACACAAGCTAGAATCCTGGTTCGCAAAGTATGTTGTTTGAGCAATTGTCGTTCCTATTCATTCATGCTGTTGCTATAGATGTTCAAGTTTATTCCTTTCTTTTTCCTGTTTCTAATCTGTATTTTCTTGATGTATGATACAGGGAATTGGGAATTCAGTTGCTGCATGGCAACCTGCTTTTATTGCTTTATCTGGTTTCCATCTTTATGTTTTAGAATCCGAAAGCGCTCGCTGCTACCAAAGATGCACTAGGTTTGCTGTCAGCATTTTTATTTTTGGTGGCATAATGAGCTCTGAGTTTTTGCTATTAGTGTGTGTTGATCACTGCTTTTGAATTTTGCTTCTTCATTTGACATTTAATGGTGTCTTTTAATTTGAATTTCCATTGTCTAACTTTGCAGTATGGCTGGTAAGCAAGTGTTTGAGGTACCACCAGCGAATGTTGGGGGATCTCTCCTTTCTATTGCTGTTTGTATGAGGGGCGTGGATGTTCAAAAAGTAAGTCCTATTCATTACCTCCATATATTAGACTATTTTTGTGCATAAACTTAGGCTGCCTGCTATTGTGTACTATGTGTAAGTGACCATTTGGTCTTTGAAAAGTTTGCCCTTGTAATTTGTTCTGTTACTAGTTGCTGTTGAGATTACTTGGGTTAGTTGTGGACTGAATCTTGGTTGTTCTAGAATATGTAGGTGCCTCCTGACATCTTTTATCTCCCCCCCCCAAAAAAAAAAGTGCATGGGAGAATGTGATGCAATAGTGCTTGCAATCTTTTTTTTTTAATCTCGATATGGAAAAGAACTATATTAATAAAAGGGTTAAATGAAATAATGCTTAACTAGCACCTTACAAAGTTGTGTATAGCCAAAGAACAAACTATCCACAAAATCTACCACATCTAAGAGGAAGAGCTAAACTTCTGATTCACCAAAAAGTAGAGAGTCTTGACAAGAATGTCTTTCAATGTCTGAAGAGGGATTTCAATTTCCTCGGAGACCCTTCGGTTCCTTTCTTTCCAAATAACCCAAACAATGGAGTTACCAAGACCTTCTTCTTCTTGGGTTTCCTACCGAAGAAACTCTCCCAAGATAGGAGATGACTCCTAACAGAAAATGATGCAACCCAAGAAACACCGAGACAACCAAAGGCTAAAGCTCAGAGAGATCTAGCGAAGTCACAATGAAGCAAAAGATGATTTGGAGATACGAGATCCCTCTTGCACATGCTACACTTATTAATAGGGCTGTTCATCGGTCCAGGACTGGACCGAAGTGGACCGAAGACCGAACTATGGACTGAGCTGGACCGAGGACTGGACCGACTGAAAAAAGTTCGGTCCGAGACTGGACCGACCGAAGTGGACCGAATTAGGGGTAGTTTGTTGTCATTTTTATTCAGTAGATGTAATCTCCCACAACTGGATGGAGTGCTGACTAAACAGGAGATGATTAATTATCAAAGCCAAAGGTGAACACAATATGATTTTCATGTCCATACGGGATACAGTCACCCTTATCAATCATAGATGTTATAAGCAAGAGACAAAAGCATAGACATGTTACAATGCAACATCACAAGCAAGTACAACAAAGGCAAAGTAAAACACAGATTGAGCAACTTTTGACATCATCTACCCAAGTTGGACAATGCTCAAATGCAACAAATGTAACCAACAACAAGATGATCTTACACAGCCCATCATGAAAGTGAAACCAAGAAGAATGTGCACAAAAGATATGTGTTTTCTTATTCCACGAGAATTGCAGTTCATCACTACTGCCAACATGTAAACATATTCCCATTACAAACTAAATTGAACCACAACGACATACTTCACACCAGTCACCAGCCATCTTGAAACTAAAGCAATTAAACATAGCCAACATTTGATAATGTTTTCACCACGTCAGAAGACAATCCCTGCACAACACCAGAGAGCTTAGAAACTAAAATTGCTATTAGAGAGCCAAGTCGTGACTCACTGACTCGTGACTTGAGGAGACTATCACATATTGCTTGAGCCTTGATGCTTCATATATACATAAGCTCAACAAGTCAACATTATTGATATATATTTCATATATTCTTTTTTTGAATAAAAGATGAAACATCAAGACTAGATCTGAGACTGAACTTAAACATTGAACAAACATCAAGAATAGATCTGAACTTAAACATCATAGCAATGAAATGAAGAGAATACATTGAACAAACATCATAGCAATGAAATAAAAGAATAGACCTGAACTTACCCAGAATCTGTCCGACTGTTCGATCCTTCGACGGTGAAAGCAGATGGCAGACAGAGAGGAGCTGCCGAAGGACGACAGAGAGAAGCTGCCGGCAAGACCCGAGAGCGACGGTAAGAGAGGCTGCCGGAGTGATGACTGACGAGCGAGAGTCGACGGTAAGAGAGGAGAGGTCACGAGCAGCACAGAGACCGAGGCGAGAGAGGAGGTCCGAGGATGTCTGAACGAGACTCGAGAGAGAGAATGTGGTTTTGATTTTTGAAAATTAAAATTGAAGAATGAAGGTGAAAGAGGCGCTTAGGGTTAGGGATGAAAGTCCGAAAGAGGCGCCGACTCAAATTAAAAACCCTAGGTCGACATCGTTTTGGTCCTCGGTCCACACTGTCTTTTAGTTCGGTCGATCCACGGACCAAGACCGAACTTCCATATTTGTTGATCGAGGACCGACCGAATATAGTTCGGTCGATCGATCCGATCCTCGGGCGATCCGGTCCATTTTTCTCGGACGGACTATGAACATCCCTACTTATTAACCAAACCCCCCCCCCCCTTTTTTGTAAATTGTCACAAGTCAAGGTGCTCTCGTGAGTTGCTTCTGAAACAAAAAACGCAGCCTTCAAAGGGGCAAAAGACTTCCATATGATGGTAGAAGGAAAAGCTCCAACATTCATAAGATGCAACTGGGAGGAATCCATGCTACGAAGATTCAAATAAAAGGAGCTCATATAAAAATACCCAATTCTTACTCAAAACCCATCAGATCGTGTCTTGAGAAGAGTCCCCTAATGTGGCCTCATTAAGGGTCATGAAAAAGCTAACCAAATAGGGTTCGTCAGCAAAACCTTCCCGAACAAATAATAGGGTACCAAACATAAGACCCTAAAGATTGCTCCTGATAATCTGCAACTGCGATAGAAGCATTACTATCCATTGCGAGAATCATAGAGAACAGGGAAAAGATCTTTCAAAGGAGCCTCAGAGCACCAACGATCATGCCAAAAGGAAACGGTAGAACCATCGCCTACGATAAAAGACACATGTGGGTGGAAACGCTCTTGACCCTTAGCTATATACTTCCAAAGACTGCAACCATATGAACCATTGGGAATCGAGGGTACCCACCACGAGCCTACTTCACCATATTTGATCATAGTTACCTTCCTCTAGAGATTACCCATCTCATTCATGAATCTCTACAACCACCTTCCGAGAGGAGCTACATTACAAAGACAAAAGTCTCTCACTCCAAGTCCCCCCATTGAGATAGGTTGCTTCACAATGTTGCACCTCACCAAGTGATGCTTGAAATCGCTCCAACCCCCCCCCCCCCCCCCCCACACCAAAGGAATTTTCTTTGAATTCCTTCCAACTTATTTGCCATAGAAGCAGGAATGGGGAAAAGAGAAAGAAAGTAAGTTGGAATGGTCCAGAGAACACTCCTTACAAGAGTCATTCTCCCCCACCTTTGGAAAGATATTTTGATTTCCACCCAGAGAGTTTCTTTTCGAACTTTTCAATTACCGGATCCCAGATATCTAACTTCTTGAAACTTGCGCCGAGTGGAAGACCTAGGTATGTAGCCAGAAAGGACTGAATTCCACATCCCAACAATATACCCGATAGCAATTGCATATTGTCCGCTTGATCCACTGGCATAATAGGACTTTTAGCCAGATTAATCCTCAAACTAGAAACAGCCTTGAACCACATAAGAAGTAAGAACACATCGAATATTGATCAATTGTTTTGCATCATTATCACAGAAGATGATGGTGTCGTCATCAAAAAAGAAGATGAGAAACACACAAGTTTCTTGAATTTGCTTGCTCCACTGAAAAATGAGACAACAACCCTTCGGTCAAAGGAAATTGTAACATCCTAGAAAACACCTCCATAACTAGCAAGAAAAGAAGAGGTGATAAGGGGTCTCCTTGTCAGAGTCCTTTAGAGGTGTTAAAGAACTTAGTAGGGGAACCATAAACAAGGATTGCAAAAAAAGTGGTTGAGATGCACTGATGAATCCATGCCAGCCATTTATCTCCAAAGCCCATTCTAGACATAATATAGTGAAGGAGATCCCAAATGACATGATCGTAAGCCTTTTCAATATCTAATTTGCACACCATTCCTTGCTTATTCACTTTGACCCTTGAATCTTTAAGCTCATGAGCAACCATAACAACATTTAGAATTAGACGCCCCCCAATGAAGGTGTTTTGATTGACTGAAATGTAGTCACCAATAACACTCAATCTAAGAGCTAAAACCTTAGATAAAAGCTCCCAATCAAGCTCATAAAGCGGAAATCTTGTCAAGTCTCTTTTTTTGGGTGAATGCGAAGTTTAGCTCATGTTGTTTTGAGGTGTTGGGTTTTGTGGATAGTTTGTTTTTTTTTTGGATGTATATAACTCTGTATGGTGCTAGCTGAGCATCACTTCTTTTATCCTATGATTAATATATATCTTTTTTCCTATAAAAAAAGATAGGGCGGAAATATTTGATGTTGATTGCGTTGGCCTTTTTAGGAATAAGACCAATGAAAGTAGCATTCTAACTAGATGCAAATTTACCTGAAGAATAAAACTAACTAAACATTCGCATCACATCTCCGCGCACTGAATCCCAGATGAAGAATTGTCATTGTCATGCCGTTGGGACCAGGTGCTTTATCCCCACAGCAATAAGAAAAGAGCTTTGGAAACTTCTTCCTTGCTAAAAGGCAGCTCTATTCTTTCGTTATCAGAAGCCCTTAGGCAGGACAAATGGAGACCATCAACCTTAGGCATCCAAGGCTCCGACTCATAAAAAACAAATTTATAGAAATCATGGATGGCCAACTTCATGTCATGATTCTGCTCATAGAGCAACCCATCCGCGACCACAGACGAAAGATGATTATATTTTCTATGGAGATTGGCTACTCTATGGAAGAATTTTCATTTCGATCCCCTTCTTTTATTGGATGTCTGTGCTCAAAAGCACACCTGATCGTTCTTTTGCATCTATGGAATTGGTTACCTCCAAAAGATTGTATTTTGAATCTTGATGACACCAAAAACCTCCCTATTCCCCTTCTTGAATTTTTCCTCAACGAACAGAAGCTTCCTTGCAACAGCGAAACTTGCATATCCTGAAACTTGGGCTTCTTCCCACCAAGTCTTGGTAAGATCCGAAAAGCCCTCATAATGAAGCCACATGCTCTCAAACCGGAATGGAGTATTACCGCCTGCCCTTGCTGATTCTAGAGAAATCGGAAAATGGTCAGAAATAGGCCTAGGCAGTTTCATCTGACCCATATCTGGGAAAAACTCCTCCCAATCTGCTGAAACCAAAAGGCGATCCAACCTTGAGTTAACACCAGTTCTGGACCAAGTAAATCTCCGCCCTTTAACGGCAAATCCATCAAAGTGGAGTAATTGATGAAATTACGAAATTCATCCATTGTGTTAAGGGCAGATACCAGAACTTCTCTCTTCGGAAAACAAGATTTCATTAAAATCCCCTCTTAAGCACCAAGGACCGGACCAACCATCCCA